>JAIUZE010007756.1:0-12107 GCA_022085475.1 Heliosperma pusillum | reverse complement strand
TAAAGTGTTGAAAACGATTTTGCCGGAATTGAAAATAAACCGTACTTGAAGATGGAGAGCGAAGAGGAGATTCTAGAAATATAAGTTGGGACGGATTTGAACAAGTAACGAATGTTTTGTGACGATTTTGCTCAAGAACGATGAAGAACGCTCAAGAACGACGAAGAACGATTAAAGAAAGTGTTAATTAGATCTTAATTTGATTGATTGTAAAATGAAAAGGTGTTAGTGAGTAATGATGGAGTGTGAGCCGTGTACATATAGAAGAAATAATGAGTCGGGTTTTGAAATTGTTGTTACGGAATTGACTCGGGTTTAATAATTATATTACGGTAATTAATTAGATATTAAGTTAATTAGATCAAATATCTAGATATTATGTTATATTAATGAAAAGAAAGAAAAATATCAAGTCCTATTAGAGGGTAGGAGCCGTGTGGATAGGAGAGGAATCGGGTCTGATTTTGAGCGATTTGCGTAATTTAAACGGACGGATCGATAAAGCTACAAATATCTTAGATATTTGTATTAGTTTAATCGAAACAATTAAAAGATCTAATTGTGAGTGGAAAAGATGACATGGGCGTGTGACTCATGCCAAAGTCGGGTTTCGGGTTTGTTTCGGGATTTTAGATGACTCGGGAATAGTTAAATGACGTTCGGGTTAAAACCGTAAAAGTTATTCTTTAATTCCGAATAAATTAAAAATAATTATATTAAATTATCATAATTCCAAATAAATCTTAATAAAAATAAATTAAAAATATTATTTTTTTAAATAAAATTTCGGTCTTCAAACTTATAAGGCGAGTCGGAAAAAGTCAACGAAAGTCAAAGTTGACTTAAAAACGGGATTCTCATGGAATCTCTCAAAAATTCCAAATACGAACTCGGAATTTCAAAATTCAACTGGAAACAATAAATTCCACTTTAAAACTTAAACAGGCTCAAAAGTATTCGTAAAATATTTTCACTAGAAAAATAGGGTACTTTTCGGGTTGTTACATACTCGAGATCATTTACGTGTTTTATGTGTTTTCTATGATAGTGATCGTATTTAGAATATGATTAGTAATCTTAGGAATTGTGTTGTTGATAATAGTTGTTGTTAGTTGATATTTAATAATGAGAATTGATGATTGATGATGATAATTGAAGTTCGTTAATATTCATAAGTGTTGAAAGTGTTGTTTTCGTGCATAATAGACCCCAGCCGGCCGACTGGCAGCCGCTCAGCTGACCGGCTGGGAAGTGGCTATATATTTATTGGTGTTACGTAAAAATTTGAGTATGCTATATGTCTCAGTCGGCCGACCGGCTGAGACACACCTCACTTTGACTTCATTTTGTCGTATATCTTTGGTCCCAGCCAGGTAGCCGGCAGCCAGTCCCTTTGACCGGCTGGCACACGCTGTATTTTGAATTGTTTTAAATTGATACTATGGGTGCCAGCCAGGTAGCCGGCAGCCGGTCACCTTGACCGGCTGGCACATGCTGGAATTCAATTGTATTTCTTACTTATGTTTTTCATTTATAATATTTCCGATGGTTCGTTTGTCGTATAAATTTACGTAATGACTTTAAATATTAACGTTTCGAATATATGATATTTCCTTCGCTTGTATCGCATGTTTTGTGACGGTTTTTGATATGTCCCACTTTGAGTCGGTTTTACACTTGTTACGGTTTGAGCACTAATTTTCTATGTGCATTGTATTCTCATTCCCTTGGCTACCTCTTCGTTCGTAAGGCTGGAATGTCGGAACGGGGAGTGTATCCTTACTGCTTAATTGCATGTGTTAGTGGGCATATGACGACGTTGTTGGGAGACGAACGCTTTGCGTTTATCGACCCGGCCGTCAAATGTTGTATACTTGCGAGGTAGTGTCATTGCATGTAGCGTACCGCTTGTTATGAGGCTTGTGCTCTTTTCCGCCTCTTTCGTGAAGGTTGACCGAATTTGGGGTACTCGGCGTCTATGATTGACCGAGTCTTTGATAAGAAATGTCATCGCATGTCGAATGGGAAAATGTGATTTCCAGAGTCTGGCCGGATTTAGACTAGGACCGTATTATGATCGTCGTCCTACCGGGAGGAAATTAGTCTACATATACGAAATGTATTGAATCGTGTATGCGTTCAGAGCAATGATTTATCCCGTGGATGCCTTTAAATCATACTTGCATGTACACGGTGCTAGTGCGTGTCATTTACCGTGAGAGATGTCGTCAACGTATTGTACGTTTGAATGGATGATTATATGATTGATTATTTGTGATTATTGGATGACTTGGCATAGTTTGTTTGTCGAGTCTCAATCTTATCAAACTTATGCCGCTAACGGTGAGATGCAAGCCCTAGTGAGTGTATGGTTGCCTAAGAGTGTCATCCCCGAGTCTTTCTATAATATGATGGTTACGGTTTTGTACTTCATGTATCGATATCTTTATTCCTTATATATTGAATCGCCTATTTATCCTTCTCGTACTTCACATGTATATTAATATATGCATGCTTCTACTTTCGTATTACCGTTTAAGTATGTTTAATGTGATATGGCTGGGAGAACCCGGAGTTACTCCCCACTGACTGTGGCGTTCATGTTTTTCATGAATGAACAGGTTGCTTGATTAGATGGCTTTTTGCTTGTGGTATTTTGGGTTCGGGTGTGAGCTAGCAGGCGTTGGCCTGGATGAATCACCTCTAGACGTTGTTTAGCTAGTTTGCTAATAACTTTGTTACTTGATAACATTTTGAGAGACTCCGTCTCTTTGTAGTATATTATACTTTGGTTTGTAATTATTAACATTTCTCGTACTTTTCTATTTGCATGTAAAAAGGTTTTAAAAACACCGTATCTTCCACTAATTAAATCACATGCTTGTATGTTTTATTTCCGCATTCGCGAGGGTTGTCACAGTTGGTATCAGAGCTTTAACGCTCCCGACGCACACACGTGAACCCTAAACTTAAACTACTTGACCTTGAGATAATAAATGAGAGATGGGTAAAGAATAAGGACTTTACTTGGTAGACTCTTTGTTTATGCTAAGTGTTAGGATTAACTTGTTATATTTTTGTTTCTTATGAAGATGGTTAGACCTCGAGTAGAAGAGAACGTCATTCTTGAGGGTCTTACTCAATTTCTGAGAAATCAACAAGATGCGGCTAATGCTCATGTCGACCAAGTCCCTCCTCATAGAGAAGACAATAGCCAAGGAGGCTATGATTGGGTGGCTAGCCAAATTGCTAGGAGCAATATTACGCCTTATGGTGGAGAGCCGGACCCTACCGAGCTCTTGGAATGGTTTCGAGAGATGGAGAAGCAATTTGACTTATACCAAGTCCGTGAAGAGGATAAGGTAAGGATTGCTAAGTACTTTCTGGTAAGGGAAGCAGACTACTGGTGGTCGATTGCTAATCCCACCGCTATTCTTGAAATCAATTTCGATTGGGAATGTTTCAAGTCTCTCGTTGAGGACCGATTTTACTCCATGGAGATCAAACAGCAAAGACTAAGAGAATTCATCGATTTAGAGCAAGGTGATTTGATTACCCAAGACTTCACCACTCAATTCAACAAGCTTGCTCACTTTGCGCCAGGACTCATCAACGATGATGAAGATCGAGCTTTTTACTATCGTAATAAGCTTAGTGCTTCGCTCCAAAGCAAAGTAAGGAGGAGCTCTATATCTTTCGGAGAATTGTATGATGATACCTTTCGGTCTGAGGACTCCATGAAGGCCTTTAGAGATGGAGTGAAGATGAAGAATCCATTTCCTTTTCCCTCTTTCTATCCAAGGTCAAACTTCCATGACAAAAGACCTTTCACTCCTTCTTCTTCTAATGCCTATGCTAACCAGAGACGTTTCAATGCTCCCCCTCAAGCTCAAGCTCATAGTCGATTTTGTGACGGTTGTAGGAAACCCTTTCACCCCGGAGTAGGGTGCTATGATAGGCCCCTCTTTTGCTTTTTCTGCAAGAAGCCTGGTCACCGCGTTAGTGAGTGCCCCGATCGTCAGACTCCCACACCCGGTGCCAAAACTAAAGGATCCAGCTATGTACTCAGCCGAGCTGAAGCCGATGCCTCCCGGAGATCGTGACTGGTAGGTTCACTTCCTTAGATCAACTTAGTCTTCCTTTTCCGCCTTCGTCTTTTAATTCCATCTTATCGTAGTCTTTTGATGATGCCTCCTAGCGTTCCTTGTAGCATGTCCGTATTCCCTACTCTCTTGTGAGGAGTTAATAGGTGTGTTTTGAAGAAGTTTCAAATATGGTACCTACCCGTCCTATTGAGCTCGTTTCATGTTTGGATGATTATAAGGAATTGAGGATAAACTTAAGATGAACCTCTCCTAGTGGTTTTAGACTATGAAACTTGATGTTGCAGTATCATTTTGAGGATCGAAATAAGCCTAAGGATAGATGGTTGTTGTGGTTAAGAATTTTAGTGATTTTTTTAAATGTTAATTGGGAATTTGTTGTCTTTAAATGTTGGACCCTAACAGGGATAATTACTTTGTGGAATTTTGATTGGATGACCAAACTTGAGAAATATTATCACAAGCGAAGACCGATGTATCTTGAGTTAATGAGCTAAATAATTTGATTAACGGTCGCATTTCCCCGTGATTGGCAAAATATAAGTGATTGAGATTTGTGACTAATCTCTCTTGAGGTTTTGTGATGTAACTTTTGAAGATGAGGAGGTTCATTGTTAATGATTTAGGATAATGAGTTTTGGAATGAATTGGATCAAAGGGTTTCGTGGTAAGTCTCTTTTACCTTGAGGTTGTTAGCGATCATGTTTCCCTACACATAAATATTTTGTTGGCGGTTGCTAATAAGAGTTTTGATGGAACTAAGAAGATTAGAGTACGTAATGAATCTTTCATGTGGATTGTTAGTTGTGGAGTCTACCGTGCCGATGGACTTTAGTAGATACTAATTAGATTTGAGTAATTGGGATTTGTTGCTCGAAGTTTCATGATTATGAAATATTTTTTGTAGGAATCTAATGATCGAAAATGTTGAGGATAAATTGCACTCTCTTGAGGACTAGTTTGTTCGTGAAGTTAATGATGTCGAGTTGCGAGCGACGTTTGAATTATCATAGATGAAAGATAGGTTTGGAGTTCATCCCTCTCCTTTCCCTCAAATTAACCCTTGCTCAATCTGCTACTCTTCAATCCTTCCCCTTTTTGGTCCTTTTTGCTCCTTGAACGTACCTCTTAGCATCGTGATTTGCGGACTTAAGGTTCGAGTCGCGCTATGTACGTATAATGTCTTGTTATTTTGAATTTATCCTTGAGAAAACTTCCAAATTTTCATATTGTATTTCCAAAAGGTTTCACCGAAGATTTAAAGATGAATTTTGTACCTCTTTTTTGGAGAAAATAGATTTCTTTCGCTTTTATATTTTGATTTTGCGTTTAGTGGGACGTTTGGACTTGTTATTGGAGACGTCTGGTCACTAGTCCTGCACTTATTAACGTTTGTTTAATTTTCGATTTCACTATTTCGACAATGATTTGATTTGGACCACTAGAGTACTCGTTCGCGGCGGTCACTCTTGTGATTCGCAAATAAAGTTTCGCACTTATGAAAAATTTCCTTAAACCGTTTTCGAGAAGAACACCATTTCACAAATATTTTCCCTTATAAAAGTTTTCGTATTAATTTTGAAAACCGATTCTTGTCCCTGATACTTTTGTTTTCTACTCTCAAGTTTCGAGGACGAGACTTTTTAAAAGGTGGGGTGATTGTAACACCCGCAAATGTACCCTATTTTTATAGTAAAAATATTATACGGATACTTTTCAGCGAATTTTAACTTTAGTCTAGAATTTAATTTCCCGTGTCTATTTAAGAAAATCCGAGTTTGTTTTCGGACTTTACGCGAGATTTCGAGTAAGTTACCTCTTAAGACGCTTTTGAGCTTTTTCTCATGTTTTCCACTTACTCCCTCATACTCCCCCTTAACCCTAACTCACCCTCATTCAACATCTTCTTCTTCCTCACCAAGTAAACACCAAAACCCTAACCTCCATACTTGCTCAATCTTATAATCGACACTACTCCTTCGTTTCTCGCTCAAATTCACTAAAGTTAGTCTTATTCTTTCCCTCTCATCGTTCTCTATCCTTATTGGTAATAGAATTACCGTCTTTCTCGCTTTTCAATTTATCCGTCATTCTCAAAGGTGAATTATATTCATCGTTTGTCGTCTTTGTATAGGTGGAGACCTTCAAGACCCCGACAAAGTTTACTATCTACTGGGGGAAGGCTTAGAAAGCGATTGAAGACGCGTAAAGGTAACGGTGAAGGGTTACTCGATATCATTTACGTGTTTTATGTGTTTTCTATGATAGTGATCGTATTTAGAATATGATTAGTAATCTTAGGAATTGTGTTTTTGATAATAGTTGTTGTTAGTTGATATTTGATAATGAGAATTGATGATTGATGATGATAATTGAAGTTGGTTAATATTCATAAGTGTTGAAAGTGTTGTTTTCGTGCATAATAGACCCCAGCCGGCCGACCGGCAGCCGGTCAGTTGACCGGCTGGGGAGTGGCTGTATATTTATTGGTGTTACGTAAAAATTTGAGTATGCTTTATGTCCCAGTCGGCCGACCGGCAGCCGGTCAGCCGACCGGCTGACACGCACCTCACTTTGACTTCATTTTGTCGTATGTCTTTGGTCCCAGCCAGGTAGCCGGCAGCCGGTCCCTTTGACCGGCTGGGACACACTGTATTTTAAATTGTTTTCAATTGATACTATGGGTGCTAGCCGGGTAGCCGGCGGCCGGTCACCTTGACCGGCTGGCACATGCCGGAATTCAATTGTATTTCTTACTTATGTTTTTCATTTATAATATTTTCGATGGTTCGTTTATCGTATAAATTTACGTAATGAATTTAAATATTAATGTTTCAAATATATGATATTTCCTTCGCTTGTATCGCATGTTTTCTGACGGTTTTTGATATGTCCCACTTTGAGTCGGTTTTACACATGTTACGGTTTGAGCACTAATTTTTTATGTGCTTTGTACTCTCATTCCCTTGGCTACCTCTTCGTTAGTAAGGCTGGAATGTCGGAACGGGGAGTGTATCCTTACTGCTTAATTGCATATATTAGTGGGCATATGACAAAGTTGTTGGGAGGCGAACGCTTTGCGTTGATCGACTCGGCCGTCAAATGTTGTATACTTGCGAGGTGGTGTCATTGCATGTAGCGTACCGCTTGTTATGAGGCTTGTGCTCTTTTCCGCCTCTTTTGTGAAGGTTGACCGAATTTGGGGTACTCGTCGTCTATGATTGACCGAGTCTTGGATGCGAAATGCCATCGCATGTCGAATCGGAAAATGTGATTTCGAGAGTCTGGCCAGATTTAGACTAGGACCGTATTATGATCGTCGTCCTACCGGGAGGAAATTAGTCTACATATAGGAAATGTATTGAATCGTGTATGCGTTCAGGGCAATGATTTATCCCGTGGATGCCTTTTAATCATACTTGCATGTACACGGTGCTAGTGCGTGTCATTTACCGTTAGAGATGTCGTCAACGTATTGTACGTTTGAATGGATGATTATATGATTGATTATTTGTGATTATTGGATGACTTGGCATGGTTTGTTTGTTGAGTCTCAATCTTATTGATTATTTGTGAGATGCAAGCCCTAGTGAGTGTATGGTTGCCTAAGAGTGTCATCCCCAAGTCTTTATATAATATGATGGTTACGGTTTTGTACTTCATGTATCGATATCTTTATTTCTTATATATTGAGTCGCCTATTTATCCTTCTCGTACTTCACATGTATATTTATATATGCATGCTTCTACTTTCGTATTACCGTTTAAGTATGTTTAATGTGATATGGCTGGGAGAACCGAGATTTAGTCCCCACTGACTGTGGCGTTCATGTTTTTCATGGATGAACAGGTTGCTTGATTGGATGGCTTTTTGCTTGTGGTATTTTGGGTTCGGGTGTGAGCTAGTGGGCGTTGGCCTGGATGAATCACCTCTAGACGTTGTTTAGCTAGTTTGTTAATAACTTTGTTACTTCATAACATTTTGAGAGACTCCGTCTCTTTGTAGTATATTATACTTTGGTTTGTAATTATTGACATTCCTCGTACTTTTCTATTTGCATGTAAAAAGGGTTTAAAAACACCGTATCTTCCGCTAATTAAATCACATGCTTGTATGTTTTATTTCCGCATTCGCGAGGGTTGTCACATGTAGCCAGGGAATGAGAGTACAAAGCACATAACAAATAGTGCTCAAACCGTAACATGTGTAAAGCCGACTCAAAGTGGGATATATGAAAAACCGTTACAAAACATGCGATACAAGTGAATGGAATATATTATATTCGAAACATTAATATTTAAAGTCATTACGTAAATTTATACGATAAACGTACCATCGGAAATATTATAAATGAAAAACATAAGTAAGAAATACAATTGAAAGTCAGCGTTTGCCAGCCGGTCAAGGGGACCGGCTGCCGGCTACCCGGCTGGCACCAAGGTATCATTTGAAAACAAATAAAAATGCAGCGTGTCCCAGCCAGTCAAATGGAGCGGCTGCCGGCTACCCGGCTAGGACCAAAGTCAAACGAGAAAATAAGTCAAATGTGGTGTGTGTCTCAGCCGGTCGGCCGGCTGAGACCAATTAAATACCAAAACTTTTACGTAACACAATTAAACATCAGCCACTCCCCAGCCGGTCGGCCGGCTGGGGTCAATATCACACGAAATTTACAATTTCACTAAGGTTCAACATTCAACAATCATCATCTAACATCACAAATCATCAATTCTCATTATCAATTACCAACTAACAACAACTATCATCAACATACAATTCCTAAGATTACTAATCATATTCTAAATACGATCACTAACATAGAAAACACATAAAAAACATAAATGATATCGAGTAAACCTTCACCGTTACCTTTTCGCGTCATCAATCCGCGTCGATGTCCTCTTCTATCAAGAAGTAGTCTTTGTCGGGGTCTTGGAGGTCACCACCTACAATTAGATAATAAAAGATGAATATAATTCACCTTTGAGAAAGACGGATAAATTGAAAAGCAAGAAAGACGGTAATTTTATTACCAATTAAGATAGAGGACGATGAGAGGGAACGAATAAGACGAACTTGAGTGAATTTGAGCGAGTAATGAAGGAGTAGTGACGATATTAAAACTTGAGCAAATATGGAGGTTAGGGTTTTGGTAGTTACTTGGTGAGGAAGAAGAAGATTGAATGTGAGGGAGAGTTAGGGTTAAGGGAGTATATGAGGAGTAAGTGGGGGAAGGCTTAGAAATCGATTGAAGACGCGTAAAGGAAACGGTGAAGGGTTACTCGATATCATTTACATGTTTTATGTGTTTTCTATGATAGTTATCGTATTTAGAATATGATTAGTAATCTTAGGAATTGTGTTGTTGATAATAGTTGTTGTTAGATGATATTTGATAATGAGAATTGATGATTGATGATGATAATTGAAGTTGGTTAATATTCATAAGTGTTGAAAGTGTTGTTTTCGTGCATAATAGACCCCAGCTGGCCGACCGGCAGCCCCTCAGCTGACCGGTTGGGGAGTGGCTGTATATTTATTGGTGTTACGTAAAAATTTGAGTATGCTATATGTCTCAGCCGGCCGACCGGCTGAGACATACCTCACTTTGACTTCATTTTGTCGTATGTCTTTGGTCCCAGCCGGGTTGCCGGCAGCCGGTCCCTTTGACCGGCTGACACACGCTGTATTTTGAATTGTTTTCAATTGATACTATGGGTGCCAGCCGGGTAGCCGGCAGCCGGTCACCTTGACCGGCTGGCACATGCTGGAATTTAATTGTATTTCTTACTTATGTTTTTCATTTATAATATTTCCGATGGTTCGTTTGTCGTATAAATTTACGTAATTACTTTAAATATTAATGTTTCGAATATATGATATTTCTTTCGCTTGTATCGCATGTTTTCTGACGGTTTTTGATATGTCCCACTTTGAGTCGGTTTTACACATGTTACGGTTTGAGCACTAATTTTCTATGTGCTTTGTACTCTCATTCCCTTGGCTACCTCTTCGTTCGTAAGGCTGGAATGTCGGAACGGGGAGTGTATCCTTACTGCTTAATTGCATGTGTTAGTGGGCATATGACGACGTTGTTGAGAGGCGAACGCTTTGCGTTGATCGACCCGGCCGTCAAATGTTGTATACTTGCGAGGTGGTGTCATTGCATGTAGCGTACCGCTTGTTATGATGCTTGTGCTCTTTTCCGCCTCTTTCGTGAAGGTTGCACCGAAATTTGGTACTTGCTGCTATGATTGACCGAGTCTTGGATGCGAAATGTCATCGCATGTGATAAGTGAATATTTGTATGATTTTAACCCCCACTTTAGCTCGGTTTTGTATGTCATTTGTGCTTTGTTAAGCCATTTTATGAGCTAATATCATCTTCTAGGCGAATTTCTGTGTTCTAACCTGTTTTGTAGGGAAAGTGATGTTTCTACGTCCTTTTTCTATATTCCCAAGCATTTGCCTAGAACCCGACGATTTGAAGAAGCAAGCTTGACCATGTCAAAGGCATTTCAAGAAGGTTCACTAACTCAAAAGAGAGAAGAAGCAAAGACAGTTTTGTAGTTGTCGGAAGATCAATCAATTGGGCGAAGGAATTCATCGCTTTACATCAAATCCTATCAACAAACCCGATTGAAGAGGTCAAGGGGGAAGATGGAAGTCAAGTCAAAGCAAATGAAGATGAAACGTTGGTCAATTGCTTCCAGATGACCACTTACCCGGTCGGGTAAGTGTGTACTCGATCGAGGATTTTCGCTGCTCCGCACAAAATGCTTCAACTTCCTATTTTTTTCTCATGTGTTCAATGCTAGACCTCTTCTCCACGAAACCCTAATGCTATATATAGATGCTCCAGCCTCTCTTCTCAACACATCTACTTCTCATTCAACAATCTCTTACACAACATCTTCTTTCTTCTTATATTTTCTCTTTAGTTTAGTCTTTCTAGTTTAGATTATTTTCTTCTTTTGCCTTTTGTTCTTAGTTTATTTCTGTCCATTTCATATCAAAACATTAGTTTAGATCAATAAGAATTTCAATCTTTGTAATCTACTTTGTTGGGTTCAAGTGTTGTAATTCAAGGAACGATTATTCTATGCGAGGGATTTCTATTATTGTTATCGCTTTCGTTGTTGATCGTCACCTAGGTATTCCTAATTTATCCTTTGTTTAAAGTTCTTTATGTTTCTTATTTGATTGTTATTTTCTATTCATATTATCTTAGATTCATTTTCATGTTGTTATAATCGTAGTTTCATTTCTTAGATTGTCAAATAGCGTCGTTATTATCGCCACATAAAGAGTCTTAGATTATTGTCAAAAATCAACTAAACATGTCTATCCTAGTTTTCATTGTTAATATAATCTTTTGCATAAACATTATCATGATTGAGTAGTCACCTTTCTAGGGTGTAGGGTAGCCATGTTAGATTGATTAAAAGATGATAATTGAATAAAAGAAATTGGGCTTTTAAAACATTGTGTCTATGCATGTTTGGACTTTAACGATAGTTGACGATTCCTGGTCAAAATCATTGACTAGTATGGCATTCCTTTCCAAGGTAGAGATACGAGAATTGAATAGACAAAGCATGACATGGTGGATTAAGACCTAGTAAATCGCCTAAAAGCCTGCTAGACCATCTGATCTATGATTGTAATGAACACATGATTCTTACGAACTCGCAATGAATTATTTGCATATCCTAAATCCAATTTCATCAATATGTCAATCTACATGTGTGAACCTACTTCCCTAGATTCTTCTCATTATTGTTAATTCATTATTTGCTTTATTGTTTTCATTTTAGTTTGCTTTTATTTTGTTTTTATTTATGTTCTTTATTAGTTTAAAATTCAAAACCTCAAAACCCAAAAAATCGTTAGATAAAACTCAATTGTGAGACGATTCACAATCCATAGGAAATACCATCTCCCTGAGGATCGACCCCTACTTCCCTAATTACATTAATTTGTTATTAGCCTAGTCTGGGTAA
>JAIUZE010007755.1:0-13180 GCA_022085475.1 Heliosperma pusillum | reverse complement strand
TCTACCCGAGGTCTAACCGTCTTCATAAGAAACAAACAAATTTAGTTACTCCTAACAATTAGCATAAACAAATAGACTACAACATAAATCCTAATCTACCCATCCTACCATTCTATCTCACCAGTTCATTATTTTATTAAGGTCAAGTTATTTTATACAAGGGTACACAAACGTGCGTCTGGAGCAAAAATGCTCTGATACCAACTGTGACACCCTCAAATTTGCGGAAAGAAAAAAAATAATTTAAATACATAAAAGATGATAATATATAACAAGGGTGTCATAAATAACAAAGGTCATTACAAAACGGAAACAATATTCTACAAAAGAAATATACAAGACGGGAGACATATCTCCCGTATAAATACGGAAATGAAAGAGTGTATAATAATATACAATCTAAGAACCGAATATAGGTCCAAGGTAATACTTCGCTCGCTAGCTCGTCACTGTACCCAATGTATGCATTCACCACCTGTTCGACCGCATTAAATATAAACACGGAAGCCACAGTCAGTGGGGAGTAACTCCGAGTCCTCCCAGCCACGAAATGTCGAGTTTAATGAAACATGAATAACATACAGCAATGTATAATGGAAAATGCAAAACTTAAACTTATATATGAATATGCTTTTCATGTTTGAAACAGATAAACTAACAATTAACCAGCATGTGAAAGCTAGCATGTGAACCGATAATACTAACTCGAGGTAAGAGGGAATCTTAGTATGCTAGCTCAGGTTCTTCTCAGAAACATGGCCATGATACACTCAAAACCGCTAATCAAACACGTTAATCCCCTTATGAATCAGTTAACAATCGTTAAGTACATCCAACTCTATCAATCCTAGCCGGCTTGCATCTCACCTTCTAAAACTCATAGAATCATACATACATGAAAGACCAATACTTCTACAAACAGTCATAAGTTCTTAGGACCATCGATAGAAGACTTCTGTAACTCGAGGCTATACCACAAGGTAGGAAAACATCCTAGTCCTAGACTGATCATACCTAGCGACAACAGCTATTCCGTTCCCCGTCCCATGACATAACCGTCTATGAGAAACTCTACTAGGCGACCCCCTAAGCAGAGATGGCTAGTACTTAAGCTGGTTCCACCCCCAAAACGGATTAGGCAACCATGCCCCGACTTGGATATAAACCCACCAAGCCGAGACACAAAAGCTATCAAGCGTCAAACTCCGTATGCTCGTTAAAGATAGTACGGGCCTATCAATGTCATGGTCCAAGCTACTCATTTAGAATTAGAATGGTCAAGACGCCATATCTCATAATTCTCTATGGGTACTTAGTCAACACGACACCAACCATATAATAAAACAGTCACGGGAAAAACATCCTATCATGTGACTAATTGCATATCAATAATAATCAAATATCATATCGCCTCATATCTACCAAGGCTAATTCATAATTAAATACAACCTTACTTGAAGCCAAATCCCCGACCCGAGTCCCGCGACGGGTCATCAGTCAAATCGGGGCTGACTAGATCTTAGTTTGACCAAACCCGTTGGATCAAACCGGCTAGAAGCAGAGTCTTTATCACATAGACATAAAATCAACATATTCCTTACATGTTATTTTATTACTACTTCTAACATGTGAATTATCATATTATACCCAAACCCCGTTTGACTTAAAGGATATTAAATTAAACTACGGTCTCGTCTTATAATTTCTAACATGGGAGAAATAATAATTTTATGAAAAACTTTTAAATTAAATATTTTACTTATTAATATTTCTCACTTGCTAATTATTACAAAACGCGATAAAAATGACGATAACTCAAAAACCGTCACAAGTCCCAAAGTGGGACACACGGGCTGAGTTGGGCCGGACCCCACATGGGCCTGGATGGGCCCCACGGCCTGTTTTGGGCAAAATGGGCTGTTTTGGCCTTTTTAACGGTTTTACTAAAAACCGTTTCTAATTATTTCCCGCATGCTTTAACATAATTAAAACCCGTCAAAACAACAATTAAACAATCAAACATTGACACCACCCAAAGACCAAACCCCGGACCCACCATGGACCAACCCAGACCGGTCTGAACCGGCCTGGACCGGCTGGTCTGGTCCGGTTTGGCCCCTCCTCCACGGTTCACACAACCAAAGCAACAATCCAAATTTCCAATTAATTCTAACATGTTTTTAATTACTAACATCCATTTTTAAACATCCAATTTAACCATCCAACATGCCACAATCATCATCATGAAGAAATCATAAAAATATAACAAGGACACCAACATATTCATAAATTCCTACAACATAATAACATCAACCACTTATCATGTTACTAACTAAAATCATAAAACCATAATCATATGATCAAAAACTAAAGATGAACCAAAAACTAAAGTAAACCAAAGCTACTAAGGTATGTAACATCTATTCGTCGAGTAACTCGGAATCAGTTATACCCTTAGCTAGCTAAAATCAGTATCACCAAAATAATAATCAACTAAGAACTAAGAACCCCGTCTTCTAGTCTTCTCCTAAGATATACGAGTCACCAAACTCGTCTTCAAAATCTTCCCCTATAAGAAATGACAAGAAAACGTTATTAGAACTTAAAATATGATTTTCCATAATTAAAGTCTTGAAAATGATTTTGACGGAATTGAAATAAAACCGTACGGGAAGATGAGGAGCGAAGAGGAGATCTTAGAAATATAAATTAGGATGGATTTAATTAAGAATTGAAGATTTTATGAAGGTTTTGCTCAAGAACGATGAAGAACGGATGAAGAACGCGAAGAACGCTCAAGAACGATTAAAGAAAGTGATATTTTGATCTTATTTTGATTTGTTGAAAAATGAAAAGTTGTTTGTGAGTAGGAATGAGTGGATGAGTGCCGTGTAAATATAGGCCAAAATAGTGAGTTGGGTTTTGAAATTGTTGTTATGGAATTGACCCGGTATAATAATTATATTACCGTAATTAATTAGATATTTAGTTAATTGAATTAAATATCAAGATATTATGTTATTGTAATGAAAAGAAAGAAAATATCAAGGTCAAAGAGAGAAGAAAAACCGTGAGGATAGGAGAGAAAGCGGGTCTGATTTTGAGCGATTTGCGTAATTTTCGTTAACTGAGCGATAAAGTTGAAAATATCTAAGATATTCTTATTAATTTAATCAAAAGAATTAAAACTTCTCATTGTGATTGGAAAACGATGACACGCGCGTGTGACTCATGCCAAAGTCGAGTTTCGATTTTGTTTCGCGCTTTACGATGAGTCGGGAATAGTTAAATGACGTTCGTTTAAACCCGTAAACGTTATTCTTTAAATTCCGAATAAATTCAAAATAATTATATTAAATTATGATAAATCTTAATAAATCTAAATAAAAATAAATCAAAAATATTATTTTTTAAATAAAATTTAGGTCTTCAAACTTATGAGGCGAGTCGGGAAAAAGTCAACGGAAGTCAAAGTTGACTGAAAAGTCGAGAAAAGTCGAAGATGACTTAAAAGTCAAGAAAAGTTTATGATGACTTAAAAGTCAAGAAAAAGTCAATGACGACTTTAAAAAGTCAAGGAAAAGTCAAAGACGACTTTTGTCAAGAAAAGTCAAAGATGACTAAAAACGGTCTTTTCATGAAACCTCTCAGAAATTCCAAATACGAACGCGGAATTTCAAAATAAGACTCGGAACAAAAATTCCTATTTTAAAAACTTAAGTTCTACTGAAAAGTGTTAGTAAATATTTTTACTAGAAAAATCGGGTATATTTCGGGTTGTTACAGAACCATCTTCATCCGCACGGTAAGCTTCCAAATATCGTCGATACATACAAGCCGCCGAGAGACAATAACAAGGTGAACTTACGCTCTTACGAAAAGAACGTAGAAAGATAAAGTGACGGACAAGACGACGAAGTCTGCCATCGACGGAGAAAAATCTCCTCCACCTTAGAGATCGACCCCTTTGGTCATAAAACCGACGGTTCAAGAAATCAAACATGCAAATATTAAGAAGGATCAAGGAGAGCTCCTCGGCCAATCCACCGTCCTCCATATTTGAGGCTCCATTAATTCGACTTATACTAGCTTGGAAGAGACTCATCCAAATTAATAAAGAAAAGACTCATGTAAAAGAAGATTCTTATGACAAACAGGAAAGGCATAGAAAAATACTGAAATAACATACAATTTAAGGAAGAGACCACCACCTCCAAACCAACCAATCCCACTGACACAACCCGACTCAAGCCAACTCACACCCCACCATTCAAATAAAAATCAATTACACCCAGATTCACCAAACTCCAAAGAAACAATTAAATACCTTATCCCCCACAGCTCGACTCGAAATCCAGACCCGTAAAACACGAACAAACAAGCATGAGCTATCAAACTCCAGGAACTCAATCGACTCAACATCTACGAACTCGAAATCCCCAAAGACACCCATGCATGCACCGAAAGAGGAAGATGACAGACCAACAACGGGACCATCAAACGAAGCGCGTATCGATAGGCGGGGAAGGGGGGCGAGGGGAAGGGGAGCGCCATATAAGTACAAGAACTATCTGATCCAAACAGACCCATAAACAAGACATACCCAACAAAGACATCAACCTCCAATCCAGGGGAGATGGGGAAGGGGTGAGGGGAAGGGGTGTGGGAAATATCCGTATATTTCAACATGAAATTTAAGGATTATAACGAAATTATAATATATGAAATACGAGTCATAAACGAAAAGCATAAAGATTAGAATCAACCTTTGGTCCTAGCAATATGGCCTAAGAACAAATATCGAGATCGATATTCTCCTAATCGTTGCACCCAAGATGTTCTGAGATATGCCTTTGCTTGTGCTAGAATGAACACCAAAAATTACTGCTAATTTTGTGAAAGTAATTGTGATGATGAGAAAGTAGAGAAGAAGAGTTTATATAAAACTCTCCTCCTCTCCTATTTGGACCGTCCAACTAGTAGTAGAGTAGAGGGAGGAGTCTTCCCTCTTTTTCTTCTACTTGTTTTAGGAAGTGGAGTCAAGATAGGAGTCTTCCCTCTTTTATTTATTTAATGTATAATATGTGTATGTATTATTATTGTCATTTGTCACATATTAATAAGTCCATACAATATTTTGTAGTCGATTTATTAATACCGGTCTGACATCATTTATTATGACAATATCGTATAATATATACGTCAACTATAAATATTGTATATTTATAATTTGCTAATTAAATATAACAGTTTATATTTAATTACGAATTAACATTTAATTCGTTTAAGCTTATATTATTTAATCGTATTAAATAATTACATTATATACATTAATTAGATATAACAGTTTATATTCAATTACGAATTAACATTTAATTCGTCTTAGCTAGTATTATTTAATCGTATTAAATAATCGTATCATCATTACAATGACTAACCTTTTAGTCATATACATCGACTAACCTTTTAGTCATATAAGGCATCAATATGATTATATTATTCATATAATCATATCTCTCAAACACATCCTTTAGGTGTTACTTTTAGGGACCAGTTGATCATCGCCATTAAAATGACAATAACGTCAAACTTCTAGCAAGCCAACCGTTATCGATAAACGTTAATCAACTGATAAGAATACTAAGTATACCCTGTGAACCTGTAAGAGATTTATACATGTTATCACACTAACTGTGGAGGACACTAGCTCCAACAATCTCCCACTTGTCCTTACAAGTGTATGTGCGATAACCGATTCTCATATCCAAAATTTCCCCCACTCAATGTAAAACAATTTGCAAAGTCCGTATTCACAAAGGTCGTATTTTACAAGTGATCAATATCAAGAGTGGTTTTCCCGACTAGAGAGTAACTTAACTGATAAACGAATCATTATTCGAGCATGGCCATGCATTTCAGTTACAACTCCTCGAGTGGCCCTGAGAAATAACAAAAACCTGATAAAGGTTGGATATTTTCTTCAACTCGAATCCTGCAGATACAAGCACAGTATGAAATGACCCAGTAAAAATCTTCTTAGCCTCCTGTTACGGTCGACCATGAGAAAGAAACCAAAGTCACCCAAAAACTGCCTTAATCTCAAGAGACAGTCGATAGTCAAAAGAATCGACTCTAGGAACACTATGGACGTCCAATCCACGACCTGGCACCGAATGTTTTTAAACATTTAGGACTCCATAACGTTGTCACGATGTCCTACGAGGTATCTTTATAACTCGTATCTGTGATCGATCAGTCAACCGTTTGACTTATGGCTCGTTGAACCCACCATCAATTAACTTCACAATATAATTGCCAGAGTTATCAGCTCATTTGGGCGATTACGGACCAAAACAAATATAATGTAATTCAGTTCACTTTGTGGCATTCAATGTTGTCGTATAATCTACATGAAAAACAAAATATGAAACAATACGATGATGTTATGAATAGTATATGAAAAAGATACATTTATCTAATCCATGTAAACAGCTACTACAACTCAGGAACACGTTTAATTCCCATGGAAATAATGTGCCCTTCATGCTTATCATATTTTAATGGTTTAGTGAGAGGGTACGCGATGTTGTCATCTGAAGCAATCTTGTCTATCACTATCTCCTTTTGCTCCACGTAATCTCGGATCATGTGAGCCTCCCGAAGTACATGTCTAGACTTGTTACTAGACTTAGGCTCCTTAGCTTGGAAGATGGCACCTTTATTATCGCAATAGATGGTAATTGGGTCATTCGAACTTGGAACTACGGTTAGTCCTTGTAAGAACTGACGCATCCATATAGCTTCCTTTGTAGCTTCTGAAGCGGCATAGTACTCGGACTCAGTTGTAGAATCTGCTATAACACTTTGTTTGGAACTTTTCCAACTGACCGCAGCGCCATTAAGAGTAAAGACGAATCCAGACTGAGATTTCGAGTCATCTCGATCCGTTTGGAAGCTAGCATCCACGTAACCGATTGCGCATAGCTTAGTATCTCCTCCATAAGTCAATACCCAATCCTTAGTCCTTTGTAAGTACTTAAGGATATTTTTAACAGTCATCCGGTGTGTTTCACCTGGATTGCCTTGGTACCGACTCGTCATACTCAATGCATATGCCACGTCTGGACGTGTGCATATCATGGCATACATGATCGATCCTATGGCTGATGCATAAGGAACACGACTCATGCGCTTGACCTCTTCTGATGTCTTGGGTGCCTCAATTTTACTCAAATGCATCCCAGAAATCATTGGAACGTACCCCTTCTTGGAGTTGGTCATGCTGAACCTTTCAAGAATCTTATCTATATAAGACTCCTGACTGAGTGATAACATCCGTCGTGATCTATCTCTATAGATACGGATCCCCAATATGCGTTTTGCCTCACCCAGATCTTTCATCTGGAAATGGTTCTTTAACCATACTTTTATCGAAGATAAGAGAGGAATGTCATTCCCAATCAAGAGTATGTCATCGACATACAATATCAAGAAAACAATCTTACTCCCACTCGACTTGACATACAAGCATGGTTCCTCGACCGATCGAGTGAAACCATTCTCTTTTATCACCTGGTCGAAACGATGATTCCAACTCCGAGAAGCTTGCTTAAGTCCATAAATGGAACGCTTAAGGCTGCACACTTTCTTAGGATTTTTAGGATCAATGAAACCTTCGGGTTGTACCATGTACAATTCTTCCTCCAAATAACCGTTTAAGAAGGCGGTTTTCACATCCATCTGCCAAATTTCATAGTCATGAAAAGCGGCAATCGCAAAGATTATCCGAATGGAACGCAGCATAACTACGGGTGCAAAGATTTCATCATAATGCAATCCTTACACTTGAGTGAAACCTTTTGCCACTAGTCGTGCCTTATAGGTGTCTGGTTGTCCTTCTACAGACTGTTTTATCTTATAAAGTCATTTGCACTGAAGAGGTCGTACCTTATCAGGCAAATCAACAAGATCCCATACGTCATTCTCATACATGGAGTCCATCTCGAGTTGCATGGCTCCAAGCCATAGCTTAGAGTCGGAACAGGTCATGGCACCTTTATAGGTAGCGGGTTCGTTACTTTCTAGGAGCAAAATGTCATCTCTATCATTCTCCTCGACCATACCAATGTATCTGTCTGGAGGAATGGAGACTCTACTCGACCTCCTAGGTTCCTGAGGAATATTAACCGTAGCATCAGTTGAAGGAACATCTTCCTCCATGGGTTGCTCGGTTGTTGGTTCTTGAATCTCCGACAGATCGAAGGTTCTATTACTTGACTTGTTCTCGAGAAACTCTTTCTCTAAGAACTTCGCACTAGCCGCAACAAAAACTTGATGTTCGGTAGACGAATAGAAGTAATGACCAAACATTCCTTTTGGATAACCAATAAAGTATGTCTTGACCGATCGCGGGCCGAGCTTATCCTCGTGTCTCCACTTGACATAAGCCTCGCAGCCCCAAACCCGAATAAAGGACAAGTTAGGGATCGTTCCCTTCCATATCTCATATGGAGTCTTGTCTACAGCTTTAGACGGACTTCGGTTAAGTATTAGAGCAGCTGACAAAAGAGCAAAATCCCATAGTGAATCAGGTACTACCGTGTGACTCATCATGGATCAAACCATATCAAGTAATGTTTGATTTCTCCGTTCGGACACACCATTTAATTGAGGTGTTCCAGGTGGAGTTAACTGTAATACTATGCCACAGTCTTTAAGGTGTTGATCAAACTCATTTGAAAGATATTCGCCACCACGATCTGATCGAAGTGCTTTAATCTTTCTTCCCAGTTGGTTCTCAACCTTATTCTGCAATTCCTTAAACTGTTTAAAGGACTCACTTTTATGCTTCATTAAGTAGATATATCCGTATCTACTCAAATCATCCGTGAAAGTGATAAAATATCTATAGGCGTCTCTTGCGTTGATTGACATAGGTCCAAATACATCAGTATGTATGAGTCCTAATAGGTCATTAGCACGCATTCCAACACCTTTGAAGGAAATTCGAGTTATTTTGCCGATAAGACATGATTCACACGTGCCAAATGATTCGTAATCAAATGGAGCGATAGTCCCATTCTCAATGAGCTTCTTTACACGTTTTTCATTTATGTGTCCCATACGACAGTGCCATAGATAAGTTTGATCTTTGTCACCAACCTTTACTTTCTTATTATTCACATGTAATATGTCTGTGGTTTGATCTAAGATATAAATGCCATTAATGGAAACTGCTTTGCCATAAATCATTTCATTCAAAGAGAAAATACAGCTATTGTCTTTTATTGAAAATGAAAAACCGTCTTTATTAAGCACAGAAAGAGATATAATATTCTTAGATAAATTGGGTACATAGTAACAGTTATATAAATACAACTCAAATCCACTCGGGAGTTGGATTACGTATGTTCCCATTGAGACTGCGGCAACTTTTGCTTCATTCCCGACTCGCAGGTCCACATCACCCTTTGCGAGAGGTGTGATGTTTTTTAGGCCCTGCAAATGATTACACAGATGAGAACCACAACCTGTATCAAGTACCCAAGTTCCGAAACTTGCATGTTTAATCTCAATCATATGAATATAAGATGACATACCAACAGGAGTGACGCGGCCTGCTTTTATGTCCTCACGGTACACGGGACAGTTCCTTCTCCAATGCCCAGTCTTATGGCAATGATGGCACTCAATGTCCCTGTCCTTGCTCTTTGCCTTGCCTTGTGAGCTACTAGTCTCACCAGGCCCACTCTTACCCTTTCCTGACTTCTTAAACTTTGGCTTCCCTACATTTAGGTCGCCATGAGCCTTGCCTTTACCTTTGTTCTTGTTGGAAATCATGAGAACATCTTGCTTCATGCTCCCACTCAATTTCATATCCTTCTCGGTCTGTACGAGAAGTGAGTGTAGCTCATGAAGACTTTTCTTCATGTCATTCATGTAGTAATTTGCCCTGAAAAGGGCAAAACCATCATGAAGTGAATGAAGCACACGGTCAATGACTATGCTCTCACTGATTTTGCAATCAAGTGCCTCCAGTTTCTCGACATTCTCAATCTTATCAAGAATGTGTGGGCTAACCGGTTGGCCCTTCTGGAGTTTCGCCTTAAAGAAGCGACATGTATGCTCATAAGTAACGATTCTCGGTACTTTTGAAAATTCATTAGTGAGCGTGGTGAAAATCTTATTTTCACCTTGGGCAATGAAGCATCTTTGCAAATTGGTTTCCATTGCAAAGATGAGTACGTTCTTTATCGCACCCGCTTCCATAACGAAGTCACTATAAGCAAGTGACTCGTTAGCTCTCGCAATGGGGCCAGGCTTTGGCGGTATTGGCTCAGTCAAGAACTTGAGCTTGCCGTCAGCAATGGCTGCATTCCTTAATGCCACCTCCCAGTCCGCAAAGTTGGACCCGTCATTCTTCAATCGCGTGGACTTATTCATGTGGTCCATGAAAGTTTTAAGCCAGGACTCGCGTGCGAGTGTGGCACTTGGCATAGGGACATCATTATGGCCAGCCATTTGTTATAACAATATTATCAATATAAAATGAATTCTACACTGCGAAAAAGAAGGAAAAACATAATAAGCATACTCATCGATATGAATTAAGTCTAGTGCAAAAACTTGTTTAATGCGAAGACTCAAGCATTTATACAATTGACCTCCCTCAAGAATTATATAAATGATCCCAAGACTCAATTATCTATAAATTGATAAGCCAACCTCTTGGCTAATTCTACCTTGAGAATTCTTGGTCGATAAATTTCTATCTTTAGTCCATCATAATCACGAGAAACTCTTCGGATTACAATGTTGAGGTAAAATAAGTCAACACATTACCACTTACCCCAACGTAGAAGGGGTCATTGCGAGATAAGGGTCCATATGCCTTACCGACGAAGACGGGATCATAGTAGTTTGGCTATAAAGACTAGTCTCAAGTTAGGTATAGAGGAAGATTTCCCATCAACTTTATTTAAAGTGCACAACGAATATCTCGAAGCGAGTAATGAATAATAAACTAGATGATGGCTAAAATTCGTGCCTGTGACATCTTTATTGGTTCATGAGAACTAACATCCAACTATATGAGTCCAATTTCATTGCATTTTTAGTAGTAGGTGGTTGGTTAGGCGGACTATGATGCACAAATATCATGGAAGAAAAGAAAAGCACAAGAACGAAAAAAAAAATACGTAAAAATTACAAAGTCCTAGTGTGGCCTATCTACCAAAATGAACAAAATACAACTTTGGAATCCATCCAAATTGGACCCGAAAAGCTTGTCTTGATGTTCCATCTTGGTCCATGTAGCGGGAGTGAGTAATCCGATCTCCATCTTTAGTCTTCTCAAATTATATTTAATAAATTACAAAATATAAACCTATTTACATTCTAATTTAAAAAAACATAATTTTAAAGAAAACAAAAGGAGATTCGAGATCTCAAAATTACATCAAGATCATGTTTCCATCATTACGAAAACATAATCAACTAAGGTCACACTAGGTGATACAAATTACAACCAATTGCAAAAATACGTAAATAAACCATTCAACAAATCATTCAACAAAATAAAATGCATCAACAATAAATTAGTCATTCAAGACATAATTCCTTAATTATGTAGAGTAATTTATCCAAACCACCTGATTTAAAATGATCAAAATTATGTGACAATTCCTTAATTACTCACAATAATTCCAATCAAACATAATCAAATTTTAATTTATATTATCGTATAATATGAATTAATCCAACATTATTTTAAACCATTTTAAAATCATTGTGTATCCAATAATTGTGAACTTTTTCACAACAACAATCATACATTATCAATATAATGCATAAACAAAAATTATTCGGCCAAATTAAAAAAAAAAAAAAAAAATCCGAAATTTTTTTTTTTTTAATGAAACAGCAGCCACGGGCTGTTTTAATTTTTTTTTGTTTTATTTAATTTGATGTTGCTAATATTTCAAGATCGCTACAATTATCAACATCTAATCATTATCAAACATTGATACAAACTAGATGATTTAATTTAACATTTTAAAATGAATATCTAAATCATGATTAAATCGATTATCGTAATATTTGACTAGTCATAATTGATTTGAACATCATTAAAATTAATGAATCATGATGCAAAATAACAATTTAACATCATGTATACCGAAAATCTATAGCAAAAACAAATGTTCATAAACATTCAAAAACAATTTCCATTTACGTTTTAATTTAATCCTTATTAAATTAAAACATCTCCAAATTTATCATATTGTCATCTTAACAATTTAAAACAACAATATCAATAAATCAAAATGAAAACAATAATTAAAAAAAAAATTCACGGCCCGGGAAAAAAAAAATTGCCGAAAAAAAATTTTGGACCGAAATAAAAAATTTTCATCATTCATGAAAAATCATATAAAATAATTTCGTAGCCTTGGCTCTGATACCACTTGTGGGAAATATCCGTATATTTCAACATGAAATTTAAGGATTGTAACGAAATTATAATATATGAAATACGAGTCATAAACGAAAAGCATAAAGATTAGAATCAACCTTTGGTCCTAGCAATATGGCCTAGTAATTGTGATAATGAGAAAGTAGAGAAGAAGAGTTTATATAAAACTCTCCTCCTCTCCTATTTGGACCGTCCAACTAGTAGTAGAGTAGAGGGAGGAGTCTTCCCTCTTTTTCTTCTACTTGTTTTAGGAAGTGGAGTCAAGATAGGAGTCTTCCCTCTTTTATTTATTTAATGTATAATATGTGTATGTATTATTATTGTCATTTGTCACATATTGATAAGTCCATACAACATTTTGTAGTCGATTTATCAATACCGGTCTGACATCATTAATTATGACAATATCGTATAATATATACGTCAATTATAAATATCGTATATTTATAATTTGCTAATTAAATATAACAGTTTATATTTAATTACGAATTAACATTTAATTCGTTTAAGCTTACATTATTTAATCGTAATAAATAATTACATTATATACATTAATTAGATATAACAGTTTATATTCAATTACGAATTAACATTTAATTCGTCTCAGCGAGTATTATTTAATCGTATTAAATAATCGTATCATCATTACATTGACTAACCTTTTAGTCATATACATCGACTAACCTTTTAGTCATATAAGGCATC
>JAIUZE010007752.1:0-28690 GCA_022085475.1 Heliosperma pusillum | reverse complement strand
GTTGTTACGGAATTGACTCGTTTTAAATAAATATATTACGGTAATTGATTAAATATTAAGTTAATTAAATCAAATATCAAGATATTATGTTATTGTAATCAAAAGAAAGGAAAATATCAAGGCCTAAGAGAGGAGGGAGTGCCGTGTGAAATGGTGATAGTCGGGTCTGTTTTGTAAACGATTTGCGTAATTTCCGTTGACGGATCGATAAAGTAACAAATATCTAAGATATTTGTATTAGTTTAATCGAAACAATTAAAATATCTCAAGTGAGTGTAAAACGATGACATGGGCGTGTGACTCATGCCAAAGTCGAGTTTCGGGTTTGTTTCGGGATTTACGATGACTCGGGAATAGTTAAATGATGTTCGGGATTAAACCGTAAAAGTTATTCTTTAAATTCCGAATAAATTCAAAATAATTATATTAAATTATGATAAATCTAAATAAATCTTAATAAAAATAAATTAAAAATATGATTTTTTTTTAAATAAAATTTCGGTCTTCAAACTTACAAGGCGAGTCGGAAAAAGTCAACGAAAGTCAAAGTTGACTTAAAAATCAAGAAAAGTCAAAGATGACTTAAAAGTCAAGAAAAGGTTATGACGACTTAAAAGTCAAGAAAAGTCAATGACGACTTTAAAAAGTCAAGAAAAGTCAAAGACGACTTAAAAGTCAAGAAAAGTCAAAGATGACTAAAAACGGGATTTTCATGAAATCTCTCAGAAATTCCAAATACGAACTCGGAATTTCAAAATACGACTCGAAACAATAAATTCTATTTTAAAAACTTAACCTTGCTGAAAAGTATCCTTAAGAAATTTTACTAGAAAAATTGGGTACTGTTCGGGTTGTTACATCTCCCCTTACCTTCCTCTATCCGTATTGATGTTAAAATCATCGTCTTTCTCGCTTTTCAAATTTCCCGTCTTTCTCAAGATGAATTTCATTCATCTTTTATGATCCTTATGTAGGTGGTGACCTCCAAGATCCCGACAAAGACTATTACCTTATTGAAGAGGAGCTTGACGATTAGTAGAGACGCTTAAAGGTAACGGTGAAGGGTTACTCGATATCATTTACGTGTTTTACATGCTTTATATGCGAGAAATCGTATTTAGATACGATTAGGAAGCCTAGAATTCATGGTAGGATTAATGAATGTTGTTATATGATGAATATGGATGATGTATATTGATTGTTGATGATTATTAGAAGTATATTTGAAAATTTAAATGATTTGGAAATGATTTGAAGACTCACGGGTGAACTGGTGTTCCCTGCCGGTCGACCGGCCGCCGGTCTGCCAAACGGCTGGGAACACATCAGTAACATCATTTAAATTTTGGGAATTTTTGTATAGGGGGTTCTGAGCCGGTCGACCGGCCGCCGGTCCACAGACCGGCCTGGACCACTTTTCTCTGTTTTTCTATGATTTTGGATTTTTGCCTGTGTTCTGAGCCGGCCCACCGGCCGCCGGTCCCCTGACCGGCCAGGAACACGGCTGTATGCATTTCCTATAATTTCTAAAACTCGTAATTTATAATAGTTCGCATGATCCGTTTATCGTATAATATTACGTAGTGACTTATAATATTCATGTTTTGGATATATGATATCTTATTCGCTTGTATCACATGCTTCGTGACGGTTTTTCGATATGTCCCACTTTGAGTCGGTTTTACAAATGATACGGTTTGAGCACTATTTTGTCTTGTGCTTTGTACTCTCATTCCCTTGGCTACCTTCCCGTTCGTAAGGCTGGAATGTCGGAACGGAGAGGTATCCTACTGCTTAAATGCATGTGTTAGTGGGCATACGACGACGTTGTTGGGAGTTGAGCGCATTGCGTTGATCGACCCGGCCGTCAAATGTTGTGTACTTGCGAGGTGGTGTTATTTGCATGTAACGTACCGCTTGTTATGTGGCTCGAGCTCTTTTCCGCCTCTTTCGTGAATGTTTGCTACCGAATTTTGGGTACTCGGCGTCATATGATTGACCGAGTCTTGGATGCGAAACGTTTATCGCATGTCGAACTGGAAAATGCGATTCCGGGATTCTGGCCAGATTTAGACTAGGACCGGGTATTTATATCGTCGTCCTACCGGAGGAAGTTAGTGAACATATACGAAATGTGATTGTGTATGCGTTCAGGGAAATGTTTATCCCGTGGATGCCTGTTAATCATACTTGCAATGTACACGGTGCTAGTGCGTTTCATTTACCGTGAGAGATGTCGTCTTGTGTCGTCGTCTTTGAATGCGTGATTTCATGATATTATTCATGGTCATTGCATGATTGGGCACCGTCAATGTATGGGTTCGTGAATGGATGATAATGTGTTGGATTTATTGTGATTATCGCATGACTTGGCATGGTTTGTTTGTCGAGTCTCAATCTTATCAAACTTATACCGCTAACGGTGAGATGCAAGCCCTAGTGAGCGTATTCGGTTGCCTAAGAGTGTCTTTCCCGAGTCTTTGAACAACATGATGGATTCGGATTTGATTTCCATATGATCTTATCATTATATATTGGATTGCCTATCTATCCTTATCGTATCTCACATGTATATCTATATGTATGCATGCTCTACTTTTGTATTTCCTTCCATGTACGTTTAATGTGATATGGCTGGGAGAACCCGGAGTTACTCCCCACTGATTGTGGCGTTCATGTTTTTCATGAATGAACAGGTTGCTTGCATGGATGGCTTTTTGCTTATGCTATTTTGGGTTCGGGTGTGAGCTAGCGGGCGTTGTCCCTGGAAGATTCACCTCTAGTCGTTAATTAGCTAGTTTGCTAAACACTTGTTCTTTTTTAACATTTTGAGAGACTCCGTCTCTTTGTTGTATTCCGTACTTCGTTTGTAATGTTTTGACACTCCTCGTATTTTCTACCTTGCATGTATAAAAGTTTTTAAAATACCGTATTTCCGCTATATAATTCACATGCTTGTATGTTTTATATTTCCGCATTCGCGAGGGTTGTCACACACATTTCCCGATGAAACACTCTTTGCCCTTACTTCCGTTTCTCCTTGGTATGCTAACATTGTTAACTTTCTTGTTTCCAATTAATTTCCTACAGGTTTTTCCAAATCTCAAAAGGAGAAGATACAGAGTGATGCCAAATACTATGTTTGGGATGATCCTTACTTATGGAAACATTGCTCGGATCAAGTGGTGAGGAGATGTGTTTCGGAAAATGAGATGAGCTCTATTCTAACCTTTTGTCATTCCTATGCTTGTGGAGGACACTTTGGAGCTCGAATACCGCAAAGAAAGTGCTTGATTGTGGCTTCTATTGGCCAAGCTTGCTTCGGGATGCCCATGGTTTTGTCAAAACTTGTGACAATTGTCAACAAAGTGGTAACATTTCTTGTCGTAATGAGATGCCTCAAACCCCTATGCTTTATTATGAAATTTTTGATGTGTGGGGTATAGATTTTATGGGTCCATTTCCCATGTCTCATGGTTTTGTATATGTACTTCTTGCCGTTGATTATGTGTCAAAGTGGGTGGAAGCTAAACCCACTAGGACTAACGATGCTAAAGTTATTGCAGATTTTCTCAAGTCTAACATCTTTTCTAGGTTCGGAATTCCAAGGGCAATGATAAGCGATAGAGGAACACACTTTTTCAATAGGACGGTAGAAACACTTTTAAAGAAATATTATGCCACTCACAAGGTATCTACCGCGTACCATCCTCAAACAAATGGCCAGGCGGAAGTGTCCAATAGAGAAGTAAAATCAATCTTGGAGAAGACGGTGAATCCGAGTCGAAAAGATTGGAGCTTGAGGTTAGATGATGCATTATGGGCTTATAGAACGGCCTATAAAACTCCGATTGGTATGTCACCATACCGGTTGGTTTTTGGTAAGTCTTGTCATCTTCCGGTCGAGCTTGAGCACAAAGCTTTTTGGGCGGTGAAAGCTTTCAACATGAGAATGGATGAGTCGGGTGTGTACCGCAAGTTGCAATTGCAAGATTTAGAGGAGATTAGAAATGAGTCGTATGAAAATGCGGCGATTTTCAAAGAGCGAACAAAGGCATGGCATGATATGA
Organism: Heliosperma pusillum; assembly: GCA_022085475.1. NCBI lineage: Eukaryota > Viridiplantae > Streptophyta > Magnoliopsida > Caryophyllales > Caryophyllaceae > Heliosperma > Heliosperma pusillum. The sequence goes on along the minus strand of JAIUZE010007752.1, from coordinate 24,620 downwards.
TGCTTGCTAGGAGGACATTTTCCGTTGGTCAAAAGGTTTTGCTTTACATCTCCCCTCTTCGCTTATTCCCAGGTAAGCTAAGGTCAAGATGGGTTGGCCCATTTATTGTCACTCAAGTATTTCCACATGGAGCGGTGGAGATTCGTAGTCCGTCTACGGAGAAAATTTTCAAAGTGAATGGACACCGTCTCAAACCATATTATGACGGATTTCAAGATGAAGCGGTCGAGGAAGTTAATTTTATCGACCCAATTTATGAAGATTGAGCTTCACATTTCCATGTCGAGCTACGACAATAACTAAGGCACTTTACGAGAGGCAACCCGATTTGCTTTTATTGTTTATTTGAATTTTAGATAGTTTAATTTACATATTATTAATTTAGTTTATATATTATCTAATATGTTCTTATTTTTGTTTTGTAGGAAAAAAAAAAGAAGAAATAGATAAAGAAAAAAAATAGAAAACAATCAAAAACACGGAAAGCATAGTCGGTTCTCAGCTTCCCCGCGACATCCTCCTTGCCGCCACCCTCGGCTCACCAGACAAGCCATGCCTCCCCCTCTCCTGATTTGACAGCCGCCCCCACGCGGCCTTTTATCGCCCTACGCGGCCGAAATTGAAATCAAACACCCCTTCATATTCTTTCTTCTTCAGCACCAGACACAAACAAAAAAATAAAAAAATAAAAACATGCCGCGAGATACAAAATGGACGAGTGTCCTTGTTATCAATCGAAAATCCCTTTCCTCACACCAAATTACTTCATACTTGGTTCAAATATTTGTTTCATATTTCACACAACTCAATTACATTGCTTTCTTTCAAGATTAGTAGCAATTTTCGAATTTTTTAAACCCTAGCAATAGGGATTTCGGATTTTTCGAATTAGGGGTTGAAGAAATCGAATTTGGGTCAATTTTCAGCAATAAGGAGATTACATTATCATTTCTCATCAAAAAGAGGCAAATTTCTCATCTTTTGGGTAAAAATTTCATACTTTGTCTCTTCTTTTTAATTTATGCTTGAATTTTCATTCTACCTTTAATTTGAAGGAATTATAATTGTTTCTTGAGTTTTGTTGGTGATTTATTGATCTTGTGATTGAATTTTTTGAAGTTGTTCCTTGTAGAGGGAGATTTGGAGTTGTAAGTGGGCTTTGTTGTTGCTCTTGAGCACTTGGAATTGTTCTTTGTTGTGGCTTGTTGCCATTGTCTGGATGAGAACCAATAAACGAGGCACCACCACCGTTTCTACCTCACAACCACCCACCAAAACACAAAATATTACCCACACCACTTCAAAATCAACCACCATTATTCCTAGAAGAATGCCCATTCCTAAACACGATTCTTTAACGATTACACAAGGCCAAATTTGGGATTATTTAGATGAACGTCATATAACGGAAACCCGATTCCTTTGTCATGACACACTAGAAAAATTGGGTATGCTTGATGTGGTGAAGTCTTTGTTGACGCGTGTTGGTTTGGAGAATTTCATGTCTAAGGGAGCTCACACTTATAGGTGTGGGAAATAACTGTTTAAATCCCCATAAAATTTAGGATTATAACAAAATTATATAATATGAATTGCAAGTCATAGATATGAAAACGATATAAAATATAGAGATTTAGAAATCAACCTCCGGTCCTAGAATTTGGCGTAAAGAACAGAGATATCAAAGTAGATATCCTCCTAATCGTTGCACCCAAGATTGTATGAGATATACCCTTCTCCTTTGCTAGAAAGAGAACTAAAGTTACTGATAACTTTTGTTTTGTGATTTTGTCAAAAGTTACTGTTAACTTTTGTCTGTTGTGTGTTCTCTAGATGAGATGGAGGCAGTAGAGAATGAATTAGGTTAGAAAAGCCAAAAACTCAATTTACCCTTTTCTTCTCCCTCAAAACTCACGGCACTTTTGGTTTTTTTATATGAGGAGATTTTAGTCTCCTCAAATAACTACCCATTGACCCGAAAACCCGAGTGTATCTGGATACTCTCGTTTTTGTTCATTTTAGCTTCTAATATAATGTAATATATTATAATCGTCATTTTTACATGGACCGACATTATAATACATTATTAATTATAAATATCCGTATATTTATAACTTGCCAATTAATTATAACGGTTTACGTTTAATTAGCTTACATTATATACTATAATTAAATATAACCTTTTATATTCAATTTTACGAATTACAAATAATTCGTCTCAGCTAACTTTCGTCTCATCATCACATTGACTAACCTTTTAGTCAAATACACTGACTAACCTATTAGTCATATAATAGGGTATCAATATGATTATTTTCTCAAATAATCACATCTCTCAAACACATCCTATAGGTGTGACTTTTAGGGACCAGTTGATCACCGCCATCTGTATGACAATAACGTCAAACTTATCTAGCAAGCCAACCGTTATTGATAAACGTTAATCAACTGATTATTATACAAAGTATACCCTGTGAACCTACAGAGATTTATTTATGTTATTGCACTAACTGGAGGACACTAGCTCCAACAATCTCCCACTTGTCCGTACAAGTGTATGTGCGATAACCGATTCTCATATCCATAATAAATTTCTCCCACTCAATGTAAACCAATTTGCAAAGTCCGTATTCACAAAGGTCGTAGTTTACAAGTGATCAGTATCAAGAGTGGTTTCCCCGACTAGAGAGAAACTTAACTGATAAACGAATCTTTATTCGAGCATGGCCATGCATTTCAGTTACAGCTCCTCGAGTGGCCCTTGAGAAATATCATATCCTGATAAAGGTTGGATATTTTCTTCAACTCGAATCTTGCAGACACAAGCGCAGTATGAAATGACCCAGTGAAAATCTACTTAGCCTCCTGTTACGGTCGACCATGAGAAAGAAACCAAAGTCACCCAAAAACTGCCTTTATCTCAAGAGACAGTCGATAGTCAAAAGAATCGACTCTAGGAAACACTATGGATGTCCTATCCACGACCTGGCACCTAATGTTCCGAAACATTTAGGACTCCATAACGTTGTCACAAAATTGTCCTGCGCAGTATCATTATAACTCGCATATGTGATCGATCAGTCAACAGTTTGACTTATGGCTCGTTGAACCCACCATCAATCGACGTCACAAAATAATTGCCAGAGTTATCAGCTCATGTAGGCAATTACGGACCAAAACAAATATAATGTAATTCAGTTCACTTTGTGGTGTTCAATGTTGTCCGTACAACCCACATGAAAAACAAAATATAAACAAAACGATGATTTTATAGATAGTTTTTATGAAAAAGATACAGGTGTCTAATCCATATAAAACAACTAATACAACTCAGGAACACGTTTGATTCCCATGGAAATAACGTGCCCTTCATGTTTATCATATCTCAATGGTTTAGTGAGAGGATCTGCTACGTTATCATCCGTAGCAATCTTGTCTATCACTATCTCCCTTTGCTCCACGTAATCTCGGATCATGTGAGCCTTCCGTTGTACATGCCTAGACTTGTTGCTGGACTTAGGCTCCTTAGCCTGGAAGATGGCACCACTATTATCACAATAGATGGTGATCGGGTCATCCGAACTAGGAACTACAGTTAGTCCTTGTAAGAATTGACGCATCCATATAGCTTCCTTCGCAGCCTCTGAAGCAGCATAGTACTCGAATTCAGTCGTAGAATCTGCTATAACAGTTTGTTTGGAGCTTTTCCAGCTGACCGCAGCGCCATTAAGAGTAAAAACGAATCCAGACTGAGATTTCGAGTCATCTCGATCCGTTTGGAAGCTGGCATCTGCGTAACCGATTGCGCATAGCTCAGTGTCGCCTCCATAAGTCAATACCCAATCCTTAGTCATCCGTAGGTACTTAAGGATATTCTTAACAGCCATCCAGTGTGTTTCACCTGGATTGCCTTGGTATCGACTTGTCATACTCAATGCATATGCCACGTCTGGACGTGTGCATATCATGGCCTACATGATCGATCCTATAGCTGATGCATAAGGAATCCGACTCATGCGCTCGACCTCTTCCGATGTCTTTGGTGCCTGAGCTTTACTCAAATGCATCCCAGAGACCATTGGAAGGTTCCCCTTCTTGGAGTTGGTCATGCTGAACCTCTCAATAATCTTATCTATATAAGACTCCTGACTGAGGGATAACATCCGTCGTGATCTATCTCTGTAGATACGGATCCCCAAAATTCTTTGTGCCTTGCCCAGATCTTTCATCTGGAAATGGTTCTTTAACCAAACTTTTACCGAAGTTAAGAGAGGTTTGTCATTCCCAATCAAGAGTATGTCATCGACATACAATATTGGAATACAATCTTGCTCACTCACTTGATATATAATCCTGGTTGCCTCGACCGTATCGAGTAAATCCATTCTCTTTTATCACCTGGTGAAAACGATGATTCCAACTCGAAAGCTGCTTAAGTCCATAGATGGAACGCTTAAGCTTGGCATACCTTCTTAGGATTTTTTAGGATCAAATGAAACCTTCGGGTTTTGTACCATGTACAACTCCTCCTCCAAATAACCGTTTAAGAGGCGGTTTTCACTCCATCTGCCAAATTTTCATAGTCATGAAAAGCGGCAATCGCTAAGTTATCCGAATGCACGCAGCATGACTACGGGTGCAAAAATTTTATCATAGTGCAATCCTTGCACTTGAGTGAAACCCTTTGCCACTAGTCGTGCCTTGTATGTATCTGGTTGTCCTTCTACAGAATGCTTTATTTTATAAAGTCATTTGCACTGAAGAGGCCGAACCTTATCAGGTAAGTCAACCAGATCCCATACGTCATTCTCATACATAGAGTCCATCTCGGATTAAGCCATAGCTTAGAGTTGGAACATGTCATGGCACCTTTATAGGTAGCGGGTTCGTTACTCTCTAGGAGTAAAACGTCATCTCTCCCATTCTCCTCGACCATACGCAATTATCTGTCTAAGAAGGAATAGAGTGTCTACCCGACCTCCCTAGGTTCCACAGGAATTTGAACCGCAGCCATGATCAGGAAAAGTTTTTCCTCCATTGGTTTGCTCGGTTGTTGGTTTCTTGACTCTCCGCCAGATCGAAGGTTCCATTACTTGTCCTATTCTCGAGAAACTCTTTCTCTAAGAACGTCGCACTAGCCGCAACCAAAACTCGATGTTCGGTAGGCGAGTAAAAGTAATGACCAAACATCCCTTTTGGATAACCAATAAAGTATGTCTTGACCGATCGTGGGCCGAGCTTATCGTCAGGTCTCCACTTTACATAAGCCTCGCAGCCCCAAACCCGAATAAAGGACAAGTTAGGGACCGTTCCCTTCCATAATTCATATGGAGTCTTGTCTACAGCTTTAGACGGACTTCGGTTAAGTATTAGAGCAGCTGACAAAAGTGCATAACCCCACAATGAATCAGGTACAACCGTGTGACTCATCATGGATCGAACCATCTCAAGTAATGTTCGATTTCTCCGTTCGGACACACCATTCAATTGTGGTGTTCCAGGTGGAGTTAACTGCAGTACTACACCACAGTCTTTAAGGTGTCGATCAAACTCATTCGAAAGATATTCGCCACCACGATCTGAACGTAGTGCTTTAATATTTCTATCCAGTTGGTTTTCAACCTTATTCTGGAATTCCTTGAACTTGTCAAAGGACTCACTTTTATGCTTCATTAAGTAGACATATCCATATCTACTCAAATCGTCCGTGAAAGTGATAAAATATCTATAGCCAGCTCTAGCGTTGATTGACATAGGTCCACACACATCAGTATGTATGAGTCCTAATAGGTCAGCAGCGCGCATTCCAACACTTTTGAAGGAAATTCGAGTCATTTTGCCTATGAGGCATGATTCACACGTGCCAAAAGATTCGTACTCAAATGGGGGATAGTCCCATTGTCATGAGTTTTCTTCCACGCGTTTTTCATTTATGTGTCCCAACGAGCAATTGCCATAAATAGTTGGATTTTTGTCACCACCTTTGCTTTCTTACTACTCACATGCATTATATCTGTGGTTGTGGATCTCAAACATAAATCCCATTCATGGAAACTGCTTTACCATAAATCATTTCGTTTAAAGAGAAAATACGCTATTATCCTTTATTACAAACGAAAAATCGTCCTTATCAAGTACGGAAACAGAAATAATGTTTTTAGATAAACTGGGTACATAGTAACAGTTATTCAGAAATAACTCAAATCCACTCTGGAGTTGGATTACATATGTTCCCACTGAAACGGCAGCTACTCTTGCTCCATTCCCCACTCGCAGGTCCACATCACCCCTTGCGAGAGTTGTGATGTTTCTTAGACCCTGCAAATGATTGCACATATGAGAACCACAACCAGTATCTAGTACCCAAGTTCTGAAACTTGCATGGTTTATCTCAATCATATGAATAAAAGAAGAAGACATACCAACAGGAGAGACGCGGCCTGCTTTTATGTCCTCACGGTACACGAGGCAGTTCCTCCTCCAATGCCCAAGCTTGTGGCAATGGTGGCACTCCACGTTACCTTCATCGCTCTTTGTCTTGCCTTGTGAGCTACCGCTAGTCTCACCAGGACCACTCTTGCCTTGCCCTGGCTTTTTGAATTTCGGCTTCCCTACAGCTAGGTTGGCCTTAGCCTTGCCCTTACCTCTGCCCTTGTTGGCAATCATGAGAACATCCTGTTTCAGACTCCCACTCAATTTCAGATCACTCTCTGTCTGTACAAGAAGTGAGTGGAGCTGATGAAGACTCTTCTTCATATCATTCATATAGTAATTTGCCCTGAAAAGGGCAAAACCATCATGAAGTGAATGAAGAACGCGGTCTATGACGATCTTCTCATCGATTTTTCAACCAAGTGCCTCCAGTTTCTCGACATTCTCAATCATATCAAGAATGTGTGGGCTAACCGCTTGGCCCTTCTGGAGTTTCGCCTCAAAGAAGCGACAGGTATGCTCATAGCTAACGATCCTCGGAGCTTTCGAGAACTCGTTAGAGAGAGTGGTGAAAATCTTGTTTGCACCTTGGGCAATGAATCGCCTTTGCAAATTTGATTCCATTGAAAAGATGAGTACGTTCTTTATCGCACCCGCCTCCATTACGATCACTATAAGCAAGTGATTCATTTGCTCCTGCATTGGGGCCTGGGTTTGGCGGTAGTGGCTCAGTCAAGTACTTGAGCTTACCGTCAGCAATGGCAGCATTCCATAATGCCGCCTCCTAGTCCGCAAAGTTGGACCCGTTATTCTTCAGTCGCGTTGACTGATTCATAGTGTCCATGAAAAGCTTAAGCCAGGACTCACGTCCGAGCGTGGCACTTGGCATTGGGTCATCAGTATGTCCAGCCATTTTGTTATTTAGCAGTTATATCTATATATAACGAATTCGAAAACTGTGAAAAGAAAATAAATATGATAAGTTTCATCGTTTTAATTTTGAGTCTAATGGAAAAACTGTTTAATGCGATGACTCGTGCATTTATACAATTGACCTCCCTCAAGAATTATATAAATGATCCCAAGACTCAATTTCTGTAAATTGATAAGCCAACCTCTTGGCTAATTCTACTTTTAGAATTCCTGGTCGATAAATTTCTGTAAATTCTATCTTTTAGTCCATCATAATCACGAGATATTACTCGTACTATAATGTTGAGATAAAATAGGTCAACACTCACTACTTACCCAACGTAGAAGGGGTCATATTATGACTTCCGACGAAGAAGGGGTTCATAGTAGTTTTCCCTATAAAGACTAGTCTCAATTTTATTTATAGGGGAAGGTCCCATCATCTTAACTTAAATTCATTTTAAGTGAACGAATGTCTAGCAACTCGAGAATGATTTAAACTAAGGTGATGGCCCTAAAAGCGAGTGACATCTGTATGTCCATGATTAAAATATTCAAACTATATGAATCATTTTCATGCATTTTTATTAGTTTAGGTGGTTTGGTTTAGGCGGAATATGATGCAATTATCTATCATGTGATGGAAAGTAAACGAGAATGAAAAACGTAAAAGGAAAAACATGTCCTAGTGTGGCCTATCCTACCAAAAAAAAATGAAATACAACTTGGAATCAAACTGATTGGACCCTCGAAGCTTGACTTGATCACCCTTCTTGGTCCATGTAGCGGGAGTGAGCTCCAATCTCCATCTTTAGTCTTCTTTGAAATTACAACAAATAAAATTACATTGATCCTATTTATTACATACTAATTTCAAAACCCAAAACTAAAAATAATGGAGATTCAAGATCTCAAAATACATCCAAGACTATGTTACCATCATTACGGTAACACAATCTACTAAGGCCACACTAAGTTACAACTGATTGTAAAAATAAGTTAAAAATTCATTTAAACAATCCAAAACAAATTATAAAAGCACCAACTACAATAAAACATGCAAGACATAATACATTTATTACGTTGTTTTATTATCCAAACCACCCTATTAACATAGATTATAAATATGTGGTGATTCTATAATTACCCACATTAATTACAATCTCGATTCATTTTACTGATAAAATGAACTATCCTAAACATTTCAAACTGCTTTAAAATATAAGATATTTAACATATGTGAACCGTTTCACATTAATTATACACAATCCGAATGATGTACAATTAAAGGCCCAAAAAAAACTTTGTATACAGCAGAAAAACAGTAAAAAAAAATCGGCAGAATTTTTTTTTTTTCGGCAAGATGGTCCTTATCGACAAAATAGGGAAAAAATTAATATCCTTTCATGTGATAAACTCATTCAACATCATTTCCATTTTCATTTTAATCTAATCTTTATTAAATTAAAACATCTACAAATCTATTGTATGTTATTTTAACAGATTAAAAATAACAAAATAAATCTAAATGAAAACGAATACGAAAAGAAATATGATTCTGTCAGTAGCTCGATCGAGAAGAAATTAAACAATTAAGTCTCTCGATCGTAAAGAAAACGTGTCGATCGAGTATACTGTTTACTCGATCGACTAATTCTTCCTAGTCGACAAACAGGGACCTCGATCGAGTATAAACATCACTCGATCGAGACACTAAAGTCCTCGATCGAGCGAATCAAGCTTCTCGATCGACCTACAATTTGAGAAAACAAAACTGCTCGATCGAGACACACGAGAACTCGATCGAGACAAAAACTCTCAAAAACCTCTCGATCGAGACACTCAAGTCCTCGATCGAGTATACACACAGCAGGAAAAAACCAGTTTCGGTTTATGAAATCAAAATTAAAACAATTTCGTGGCCTATGCTCTGATACCACTTGTTGGAAATCGGTATTACCACAATACAATTATTATAGGATTATAACGAAAAGTAATCATTTGATTATCGAGTCATAAACGAAAACAAAGAAAAGAATAGAGATTTAGAAATCAACCTCCGGTCCTAGCAATAGGCGTAAAGAACAGAGCTATCAAGGTAGATATCCTCCTAATCGTTGCACCCAAGATGCTCCGAGAAATACCCTTTTCTTTTGCTAGAAAGAGAACCTCTTACACGATCTCACAGATGAGAAGGAGGTTTTGTGTTTTTGTGAAAAGTTACTGTTAACTTTTTCTTTTTGTGATGTGTGAATCTGATAGAAGGCAGGAGTGAAGAATTAGGTTAGAAATAAAAATCTGAATTCCTTCCTTCACCCTGCATCTCACGGCTCCTTAGGGTTTTATATGAGGAGATTTTGTCTCCTCAAAATAACTACCCATTGACTAAAAACCGAGTGTATCTGGATACTTTCGTTTTTGGTCATTTTAGCTTCCAATATAATGTAATATATTATAATCGTCGTTTTACATGGACCGACATTATAATACATCATTAATTATAAATATCCGTATATTTATAATTTGCCAATTAATTATAACGGTTTATGTTTAATTAGCTTACATTATTACAACAATTAAATATAACATTTTATATTCAATTTACGAATTACAGTTAATTCGTCTCAGCTAACTTTATTTAATCGTTATTAAATAATCGTCTCATCATCACATTGACTAACCTTTTAGTCAAATACACTGACTAACCTTTTAGTCATATAATAGGGCATCAATATGATTATTTTCTCAAATAATCACATCTCTCAAACACATCCTTTAGGTGTGACTTTTAGGGACCAGTTGATCACCGCCATCTGTATGACAATAACGTCAAACTTATCTAGCAAGCCAACCGTTATTGATAAACGTTAATCAACTGATTATTATACAAAGTATACCCTGTGAACCTAAAGAGATTTGCTTCTGTTATTGCACTAACTGTGGAGGACACTAGCTCCAACAGTGTTGTAGAGAAGGAATTGTGCGACTACCAAAGATAAGAGATCCCCCAGAATTTTTAAGAGACCTATTGGAGTATAGCCAAGTATCAGAATGTAAAAAGTTTAGAGAGAACATACGGATGTAGAATTCTTCATATGCATTCACGTCAATGGGTGCAAAGATTGACAGATTTGTCTATACCACTCCAGGGTCGTACACCTTCCGAATAAGCGGTCAATATAGTCACTTCATTGGATCTCTTCTACCGATCGACGAACGACCACCTTCTTTTTTCCAGCTATATATTTATGACACAACAACAGAGTTAGATATGCGTGCAAATGCGGTGAGGAGGGGCACAAGTAAGGTCCGGTTAGACAAAGATATTCTCTCTGGTTTAAAGGATATGCTAGACGAGATCAACCCGTTAGTGAAGACGTTTCGCATGGCCAACAAAGGATAAAAGAGGACAAAAATATTAATATATCCATCCGAATACTCGGTCACAGGGACAACAAGGCAATTAAAGACAGAGTATATAACAGCCCGACTGCGTTAGAAGTGGTTGCACTCATTGTGGGTGATTCAGTAGAAGGGAGTGTCGGAAGGAATATCATCATTGAGCACAGGCAAGAGGAGTTGCAAAGAATAAATGAGCTACATCCATCATTCATGGCTTTACAATACCCTCTTCTGTTTCCTTATAGGAAGGATAGCTACCATCTGGAGCTACCGTATTACGAGGATGTGAGTCAGAAGAAAAAGCCTGGCAAAAGAAAAAATATAACGATACGAGAATACTATGCTTATCGACTGCAACAAAGGGTGAATGAAGGGTTTGCTTTTCTTCGTGGAGGCAAGCTACTACACCAATTCATTGTCGATTGTTATTGTGCAATTGAAACTGAAAGACTATTGTTCATAAGATATAACCAACCATCTCTACGATGTGACCTTTTAAACAACATTTGTGATGCTGTCAACAAGGGTGATTATATGGGGGCGGCAATTGGAACCCGAATAATACTACCGGCAACATTCACGGGATGCCAAGATATATGCAGCAAAATGATCAAGACGAGATGGCAAAGTGCAGGTGGTTTGGTAATCCGCACCTATTTATAACTTTTACTGCAAATCCGAAGTGGCCACAAATAGACAGTATGTTACGACGCATAAAGGGGCAGAAGGCCGAGGATAGACCAGACATCGTAGCTAGAGTATTCAAGCTCAAGCTGAGACAATTGATGGATTGCCTAAAAAAGAGACGTTATTTTGGAACGGTAGTGGCAGGTACATAACTAACTTACACGGATATTAAACACATATAATATCTCCATATATTTTACAAAATAAAAATTGTCATCGCATTCAATCAATTAATTTCTGAATTGTTACTTAAAATATTAAGTGTTAATAATAAGTTACTTATTCATCCTAAGCAGATGTATATACAATCGAGTTCTAAAAGAGAGGCTTACCGCATGCACACATACTACTATGGATAAAACCAGAGGAGATAGACCTATCACCGCAATTAATCGATACTATTATCTGTGCAGAGATTCCAGACATCGAAGAGGAACCTGAACTATATGGAGCAGTGTCGCGATACATGGTCCACAGACCATGGACCATGTGGGCGGGAAAACCCTAACTGCTCCTGTATGATCAACAACACATGCAGTAGGAATTTCCCGAAGCAGTCCAGGCAAGAAACAGTTTTTGATAACAATGGCTACCCGGTCTACAGAAGACGGGAGGAGGATAACAGGTAAATAACACTTAGTTTTAAATATGTTTTTACTGATGAAACTCAATGAATAAATAACACCCGCATTCTCGCCAGGTACATACAGAAGGGAGACCACCGCCTTGACAATAGGCACATCGTGCCCTATAATTCGGGTTTGCTTTTAATGTTTGACGCACACTTAAATGTAGAATGGTGCAACACTGCACGCGCAATTAAGTATCTCTTTAAGTACATAAACTTTGGTGTTGACATGAGGCCAGGATGATGAGATAAAATCATACCTCGATTGTAGGTACCTATCGGCCTGTGAAAGTGCGTGGCGAATCTTCGAGTTTGATATCATAGAAAGAAACCCAAGTGTTATACGACTGTCGGTACACCTGGAAGGGGAACAAGCTATGGTGCTAAGGGACCGTGAACGTTTAGAGGTGGTTATAGAGAGAGCCAGTGAGAAAGAGACTATGCTAAATGCGTGGATGACTACAAACACTCACCACCTTGAAGCAAGAACTCTGACATGTGCACAATTCCCCACACAATATGTGTGGAACAAAGCATGGATAAAAAGGAAGTGGGGAATGAGCATAGGAGGATTGTTTTTGTTCATCCAACAGCCGGAGAGCGTTATTATGTTCGTTTACTACTAGACATTGTCAAAGGTGCCCAGACATTCGAGGATGTCAGGACAGTCGAGGGTCGTTTGTTCCTGACGTACAAAGAGGCGTGCTTTGCACATGGCCTACTCAGTAATGATAAAGAGTGGCACGAGGCATTAAAGTAGGCAGGTCGGTGGGCATTGCCTTCTCAACTTCGGGAGTTATTTGTAACGATGCTATTGTTCTGTGAAGTAACGGACGTCCTAGACCTATGGAATGCAAGTTACGAGAAACTCTCAGAGGACATAGAGAGACATAAGAGAAGGCTAGTCTGTCATCCAAACCTTGAGTTAATAGAGGAGGCCAAGAGATCATATACCTTGATTGAAGTAGAGAAAATACTCCTAAGGTATGGGAAGACACTGAAAGACATTACAAATATGCCTCTACCAAAATTTGAGGACATAAATGGAATGGAACACAAGCTCATTAGGGATGAACGTTTATACGACCCTAAGCTATTGGCAAGTGAATGGTCAGAGAAGGTGAACCAGCTCAACTTTGAGCAACGGTTAGTATATGACAGTGTAATAGCGGCAGTGGAGGGTGGGTCATGAAGAGTGATGTTCTTATACGGTCACGGAGGGACTAGAAAAACGTTTTTATACAGAACCATCTCTGCAAAAGTAAGGTCAGAGGGCAGGATAGTCCTTAACGTCGCGTCTTCAGGTAAGAATAACCAGACTATGTATACATACACCAAAATAAAGGGGGAAGGACAACTCATAGCAAATTTGCAATCCCTATAGATTTATTCGACAACTATACATGTAAATTAGGCCAAAAGACCCAACCTACAGAACTCCTAAGGGAGACGTCGTTAATTATATAGGGCGAGGCACCAATGGACCACGGATTTGCTTTTGAGGCACTCGATCGTACAATGAGGGACATTATTGGATTCAAAGACAGAGAAGCAAGATCAAAGCTCTTTGGGGGGAAAACGGTTTTACTCGGCGGAGACTTCCGGCAAGTATTGCCTATAATTACTAAAGGAACAAGGCAAGATGTTGTACAAGCATCACTTAGTAGATCGTACATATGGAGGGAATGCACGGTGTACACTCTTAAAAAAAGCATGAGAGTTTCAGAAAGCAGCGACGACCCTGAAAAAAGAGAAAGAAATCGAGCATTCAATTATTGGTTGTTATCTATGGGAGACGGGACATTAAAAGCCAAGGCGGATCAAAATGACACCGAAGAGACATGGATAGAGTTACCAAAAAATACATTGGTAGTAAAGGTACATTAAACATAGAGGAACTAGTAAGACAGATGTACCCAGATTTTGAAGGGAGCCATAAGAGCGAGGACTATCTAAGGGTAAGAGCAATACTCACGCCTTTAAATGAAACCGCTGACCTACTTAACAATCACATGGCAAAAACATTTCCAGGTAATGAGGTCATATACAGGAGTTGTGATAAGGTCTGCACGACCTCGACTGAGACTGAAGATCAGTTCGCCTCTTATCCAACAGTGTACTTAAACAGCCTCAACTTGCATGGGTTACTACACCATGAGTTAAGGCTTAAGGTAGGTATGCCAGTAATGCTCTTGAGAAACATAAACCCTTCGCATGGATTATGTAATGGTACACGTCTGATTCTGACCTACCTTGGGAAGTTTATAGTAGAAGGTAAAATAATAACAGGGTCAAAGATGGGACAAAAGGTTCTTATACCGAGGATAATAATGACTACGGCGGATATAAAAATCCCTTTTGTACTTAAAATAAGGCAATATCCCCTAAAGCCATGTTATGCAATGACAATAAACAAGAGTCAGGGCCAAACTCTTACGCATGTAGGGATTTATTTGCCCAAACCTGTGTTTAGTCATGGCCAATTGTATGTAGCAGCCTCAAGGACGACATCACCAGAGGGACTAAAATTCTTCATCGACGATTCCACGCAAGAGTTCAAAGGTCATGCGAGAAATGTCGTCTATAGAGAGGTTTATTCAAATCTAAATTCTCTGTAGTAGCAGGTACGAGCTACAAAAGTTTCTTAATTAGTTAGTCGTATAGGATTCTGAACATCAATTTATTAATTATACCATCAAATTTAGTAATTATAAAAATAGAAGACGTATACTATATACGTCCTCACGTTCTGTGGAGTGCCTGCGATATTAAATGTTATAATCTATAAAGATAGCTGACTTGAATTCACATACAAGTTTATCTCATTCCCTGTCTTTTCCTTTCTACTATCGACATATGTAAATCCAAATAAAGATACTGGATTGCATCATAAAGGAATAAAAAACAACAAACCAATTAACGGGATCCATTTTATACACACGAAATTGAATATAGCATTGTAAATGTCTGGGAGAATATCAGATTTATTAAGTTAACCAGAAATATTTAAATCCCTACAATCTATAGAAAAAAAGGGATGATAATGAAGTTACAAACTCGCAATCATCGTTTCCACCGTTTTCAAGACATGTAAAGTGTTAAATTATACTGCTTAGCAGGTAGATAAAATTAAGGAATGATGATTGATGATTGTAATAAATTAAGGGAAAGAGGCGTAGAGCATTTGAGAACAGTTGAGACTTGAGAGGAAGAAATGAGAATGGGTATTTGGGTTAGTGCATACAAAATTACCCACTGACTAAGTCTCTCATCAGAAAATAAGACATGTTCCTTGCGGTTCGGATCGTTTCAAGACGGTTTTGGCCACAAGCAAAAAAAAAAGCAATTTGACGATTTAATGGTACGCTTTAGTATGGGCACAACAAAATTAAAGATAGGTTTATCAAAATAAAAACACAATATTAGAGTAATTAAAATTTTTAAATATATATGTAATCTATAGTAATTTGGTCTTGATCCATAAGATCATTTCGTAACGGATTGATTAGTTCCTTTTTAATTCATCTTGGGCCAGATTGAAAAAACCAGGTGATTGGCTTGGTTTAAGCAAGCCAATAAAATTATTTAATGGATTTCGATTAAGACGTAAGGGATTATCAAAATATTAAGTAACGATTTGAAAGTCCCTTTGTAAATAACTTAAATTTCAAGCGCTTTAAAATACCAAACTAATTAATAAAAACGATAGTGCACCATTTCATCTCAAATATTACATCAAATTTATGATATTGAAACCTATAAAATGACCCAGTAAAGATAAAAAATGATAGAGCAAATTAATAGCAATAATAGAAAACTTTTACTTGCTAACGGAAATACAAAATTTCATGTTATTTGAGGAGATTAACAAACTCAAAGCAGAAGGTTTGATTTAAGTGTATCAAAACACAATAGAAATATAGTGAACAGGAAGAAATGACAGAGTGAAACGACTTAATACGAGAAAGAAAAGTGACATCGGCTAGGGTGAGATGTAGTGTCATACCAGTTGTTCGGTCGAAAGTGGTAGGGGCACCATATGACTCACTTTAGAAGACTCTTACTTTTGTATTTGTCACACTACCTGATTCGATTGAATAGTACCTACAAAACATAATAAAACAGGGTACATGAGACAATAAAGAGAAGCAATCAGTTTACGACCCCAAAGCTGTAGAGCAATAAAAATGGAAGTGTCCATATATTGTTTAGGTTCGAAAAATTACAAATTTCTAAGACTCTTACATGTGAATCAAAGGAAACAACGACAACAGACGCATGAGAACAGTCCTGGAAAGTCAAAAGACACCTATAAAACTAAATAAGTACTATAATGAAATAGAAAAAAAGACGGTTGAGTTCTGGAAATGATGAAACCCATAATAACGCACTGATTTTGAACATGCATATCATATGAAAGTCATAAAACGACTAAATTCATTAGAAAGAATTTGAATAACTAACATGGGTGTGGACATGCAATGATCAATTATTTAAGGAAAAGGATAAATTCAACAAATACACATATCACAGGAAGAAGAAGAGCAAGGGAGATGAGATATCGGAATAAAGAGACATGGCAGAAGATTAGGGTTAGAAAAAGAGGTTCAGCGACAACCAAAAAGAAGATCGACAACAGATCAATAACAAAATAGAGTTGAGATAAAGACTTACACAGTAACAAACAGAGTTCAAATTAGAGGTCGGAATGAGCAGAGGATGACTGAGATAGAAGATGACTAGATCGGCCGGAAATGAAGGATGTATGGTCATTGGGATGAAGGATGGGGTTTTGGGTTTCATAGTGGATTTGGGGGAAAACGAAGAATTGGGAAGGTGGATTATTAGTATAATAGTAGTGAACTAGTGATAGTAGATAATTGGAGGACACGTCATGTTTGTTATGACAAGGTTGGTTCATACGAGAGTTGCCCAAGAGACGGTGCGATTAATTAAAAAATACTCTCTTCCATTCTCAATAACATTCCCCATTTTTATTTTCGTCTATTCACAACACTTTTTCTATTTCTTTTTTTGTAAGTGTTTGTGTGGTCCATGTATTGTGGGGTAGTGTATTTGTGTGCTCCAAATTTAATTATATGTTAGGGTGGTGTATTTTCTTAATTTTTGTGATAAAGTGAAAGGGGAAGATTATTGAGAATATGAGCGAGTATATCATTGTATTAAAAAGCTTAATATTAGAAAGAGTTGAACAAATATCTGATTGTTGGTTAATCCCGATGATTATGTTAAGAGATATTTTACCCGAAAAGAATATATTTTATTATAGTGTTGGAATTATTTCAATTAACTAGGTAGCGGTAATCTAATATAATTACAAATACCCTATTTAATCAGTAACATTTTTTATTATACTTACAACCGTATGGGGAAGTACCTAAAGGTCGAAGGAGAAATGATGGATGAGAGTAGGGAGCTGAGTGTTCCTCAATAGTCTAAGTCTAATAGGTTTGGGTAGCAAATTGGGTGGGATGGTTAAGCAAGAGCTGAGTAAGAGTAGACTGGTAAATTTTATTAAGTACAAGAAAACAATTTCCATTAAAAGTTAAAATTATAAACATATTTAACACATATGAAAATATTTTTAATTTGTTATGATGTTAATTAAGTAATAAAATGGAAGTTTACTCTTCATGTCAATACTATTTTGTTAAAAGTTAATAAGTTAGTGGTCAAATTTTAGAAAGACATTATTGTAGACCCGTGTTTTGCACGGGCATAAAATCTAGTATATATATAAAAGAGGCTTTTTTCGATGCACGTGAGTGACTCCAACTTTGTGGGAACTCTTTAAATAATTTTTTATTAACTATTTTTATTATGGAATAAAATGAAATAATAATAAAGTTGGAATATAGTTGGAACTCTTTTACTATTTTTTTATTAACTATTTTTAATATGGAAAAAAATAAAAAATAAAATAAAGTTGGAATTCTTTAAATAATTTTTTATTAATTATTTTTATTATGGAAAAAAAATAAAAAATAAAAATAATTTTATATTAATTGTTTTTATCATGGGGAAAAATAAAAATAAATTAAATTAAAAAATAATAAATCTTTTTCATTATCTTTTAAGGAAAGACATAAGTTTAAATAAATTTTAATTAACTATTTTGATATTACTACTATTATTATTATTATTATCACTTTTTTTGGGAAAAAATATATTATTATAATTGAAAGTTCCATTATTATAATTTAAATTGAATTGGAAGTTCCACAATAAAAAAAATTAGCAAATAAAAAGATCCTTAAAAAATCCCAATAAAAAATATCTCTAATCAATATTCAATATATAAAAGAGGCTTTTTTTCAGGGCATGTGATTGGCTAGAAATTTGTAGTAACTCTTTAAATAAATTTTTTTAATAAAAATATATTCTAAATAAAATATACTAATTCTAATACAAAATTTATAATTCTTTATGGAAACTATACTTTTTGGAAACTGGATTATGATTCTAATACAAAATTTATAATTCTTTTTGGAAACTGTTCTTTTTTCAAACTCCACTATAATATCACATTGAAATTGGACAATATCATAAAATCAAATATTAAAATAATTTATTTAATCAAAGTCTATCCAAAGTTAAGATATGGTATTTAATAAAATCTTACCCTAAATTAAAATATATTATTTAACCAAACTATCTAAAATAAGCTGAATTATAAAATAATCAAATCAATATGTATTTATCTATATTAATAAAGAAAGCTTTTTTTTAGAGAGATCAAGTTTGACTAGGATGAAAACATAGCAATATCTTGCCGTATATAAGACGTCGCTTACCTTCTTTTCTTTTTACGATTATGTAGTTCCCTGAGCTGCATGTTTTAATTTATATGAACATCTTTTGGTTCTTTGATTGTTGTACAACTAATGTTAATATTGGATGAATACTTTATTAACTTTCACTTATTTTGCCTGTTTAGGTTGAAATTGATGATTTCATTCAACATGATAACTATGACCCATGTGTCAAGTATCAAAGACGCTAAAGTTTCATTGGTACGACGACTTTCAACATCTTATTTGCATATTGGCTTTTGACGAATTGTAGTAAGGAGTATATTACTCCGTAGTATTTTGATTATCACAGAGTTATAGCCCAATAGCTAATTCACTTATTACGAATACTAATCTAAGATTAACGACAATAGTTTACCTAATTAAAAAGGAAATATAATATGTAAAGAATATTAGATATAAATAATATATTTGCAGATATCTTATGCTATCTAATATTCTTAGAAAATACTAGATAGTATAAGATATTAGGAAATATATTATTTAATATTAAATACTATTAGATATTACGAAATATATAGTTAGAGAAAGTTTTGTCTAAAACTATAGTTATCAATTTCCGCTACAAGAATTCTGGTTTCAGGCGACTATGTTAAAGCGACTGATCATAGTAGTCGCCAATTTGGCGACTGAAAATAGACTCGGGCGACCGAAAGTAGTCGCCAAATTGGCGACTAAAACAAATCCCAAATTTTTCTGAAAAAAACACGGGCGACCGAAAGTGGTCGCCAAATTGGCGAATGAAAAGGCCTTTTGGCGACCGATTTCAGTCGCCAATTTGGTGACTACCAAAATCAGTCGCCAAACTCTTAAGTACATAGCCGCTGTGTTTCATTCCTTATAGTTTACCAAAACAAAAAAAATCAGACGCAAACGGCGACGACGGCGACGACGACGACTCTTATTCTATCCTCACCACCGATCCCACCGCCGCATCTCCGACCACCGACCTCACCATTGTCCTCACCACCAAACTCCGACCATCTCTTGTTCTATTCCCCATCTTTTCCTTAGGTGCGTCTTTTGCTCTCTTAAATTTAATTCCTTAGCTTAATTTTTGTTTTCTTTGTTTATTTTATGATTGTAATTAGTATTATGATGTTTATGTATAGTTTGTGATGCTTACAAAGTTATAATGGTTGGTTAATTAAGGTTTGTGTAGATTGATGGTTAGGGTTTATATAAATTGGGGGTTTTGTGAAATTGTTAACATTATGTTAATCGAGGTTTTAATTGACAATGTATTGGTGTTTTTGATGATGTTAGGATTGTTGATTGACTAAATTAGTATAAATGGGAGTATTATTGAAGGTAGAAAGTTAGTACTCCCTCCGTCTTATTCATTTGTTTGCCCTTTAAATTCTTTTTTAGGGTTGTTTTAATCAAAAGGCAAATAAATAATTGTGATGGAGGGAGTATAATGTTAGTATTTTATAATTAAAGTGTGTATGTATTATGTTATTATTGCATCGTATGTCGAACTTATTGATTTAATTAGTAAAATGTCAAGTATTGTGTAATGTTAGTATATTGTTAATAACAAATATCCATGTTGATAATATTAGTTTGATAGTTGTTTAGTATCCATGTTGATAATGTTATTATTTAGAATGATAGTAGTTTAATTAGTGATATGTTAATTTTAGTATAGTTAGTATCCATGTTGACAATATTGTTGTTTGGTTTATTATTGATAATAGATACGTTATTAGAGGTAGTAATAATTGATAATCAATATTGTTGTTTGGATTATTTATAATTATTGTTGTGTGGGTTAATGTTTAGATTAAAATGAAGAGGTTGGAACGTATATGGATGTACGAAGAAAGACTTGATAAGAACAAGATGAGTATGATACGTTATTAGACGTCCTACCGCTAGATTTATAAAGGGGGTTACCGAGTTTATTGAATTTGCTAAACAACAAGATGAGTATGATTTAGTAGTAAACAAACTTAGGTGTCCTTATATTAAATGCGAAAACATGAAATATCTACATGACATAGAGGTTCAAGAACATTTTTATACAAATGGGTTTTGTCCAAACTACTACAATTGGATTTCTCATGGAGAATCTTATTTTTCACTTCCCGAACAATCTCAAATCTCACAAAATGAGAACCCATATAGAGATATGGTAGTTGATGCCTTTGAGTCTAATATTTTCAATAATGATCATATATCAATGAATGAAGAAGAACCACACCAACAAGCAAAAGCCTTTTTTTGACATGTTAAAAGCGAGTGAAAAACCATTATATGAAGGGAGCAAAAATGTCATTGTTAAAAGCCGCCTCTAGGATAGTAACTTTAAAATATGAGTACAATTTGCCATTTAATTGTATTGATGGCATTGATTCTTTGATTGAGGATGTTATCCCCGGTAATAATTTCATGACCCGATCATTGTACAATACCAAAAAAGTAGTGAAAGGTCTACAACTTTCGCATTACAAGATTGATGCATGTAAGGATGGATGTATGTTCTTTTGGAAGGATGATGTCTTGCTTGACAAGTGTAGTAAATGTCAAAAGGCTATATATAAGACAATTGAGGGAAGTATTGTCTTGAAGGGTAAAAAAGGAAAGAATGAAAAAAAGAGATGTGAAAAGAGTAAGAAACCAATATCCGAAAACCTCGTAACTTACTTTCCTCTAGCTCCTAGACTTCAAAGAATGTTACTATTTCTTCTCTTGATGACAATGAATACTATGGTATAGTTGAGGATATCTTTGAGTTGAGCTATAATGGGCGTGAGCGTTCTTATAAAACTATCTTATTTAAGTGTGAATGGAAGGATAACTCTGTGGCCGTTATGAAAGTTCATGAACGTTATAAACTCGTCGAAGTGAATCATACCCGGACATATTCAAAGTATGATCCATTTATACTCGCACATCAAGCCAATCAAGTATATTTCGCTTCTTATCCAAGCACGAAGAATGATAGAAATCAAAAGCAGTGGTGTGCAATCTTTAAGACAAAAGCACGCTCACAAGTAGGTACGACTTTTTTTCAAGAAGAAATAGTATCTAACGGGTTTATGTTGTCTCCACCTAATGAAATCATTTATGAGAATGGAAATGAAGAGAGTGAGGATTTGGAAAACGAGGATGGTGATGGTCAAGTTGACGGTGATGGTGGTGGTGATAGTGATGATGATTGATGCGTGTCTTTCATATGCGTTTATTCTCTTATTTGACACGCATTTCTATGCTTATTACGTAGCTTTTAGCTATTATTATTCCTCTATTTGTTACTTTGGGTTGTGTTGTAGTTTTATAGGTTATTACCCAAAAAGGAGCAAATGCAAGCCAAATCTTATCAACAAAGTAAGTTTGAAGGAATTTCAAGAGCCTTATGTCACTAGTGTCAACTTTGAAGAGCCATATCTCAAGATCTACAATTGATAATCCAGTGCTTTCAATTGGAGATGAAATCTTATCCTCTTAGCTTTCCAACGCCACCAAAAATGCACGTTTTGACCAAGTAACGAAGAAATGGCGGCCTCTTGAAGTTCGGTGCGCAGTGCAGGAAATTCGCCAGACTTTTAGTCGATCGACTATCTGAAGTTGTCGATCGACTAATTCTAGTAATCAGACAGTTATTTCGTGGCTCTGGCCTATTAGTTACTTAATTATTCTAGCTTATGGATTTAGTATTTAAGCCTTATAAGACAGAACAATTAATTAGGTTATGCTTTTTAGAGGGTTAAACATCTCTTTTCCTTGGAGCAACTTTAGATCTAATAAAATGGAATCGATCTTTCTTCCTTTTCTTTTGGTATTTAATCTTTCTCCTTTAGTTTCAATTCCTTCTTCTTAATTCCTCTTTCCTTGTTCTTTCTCTTTATTATTTAATTTATTAGATTGTTAATTGTTCTTCCATCTTATTAAGTCATGTTTAATTCAATTCTTATTGTTATAGTTAATTTCATTAGATCCAACATGAGTAGCTAATTCTTCTATGCTAGGATTTAGGGGAACTGCGGTTATGTGACTGTATAATTACTAGATTATTAGTTAAGTCATAACTAATGGTTTGTATTGTTAATCGTTGCATTAATTGTTAGTAAATTGGTTAAATGCATGTGACCGATTTGTTAGTTTGTTAAACCTTGACCTAGATCGTAAGATATGGAAAGGGTAGAACTTGCAGCGAACAATAGAATGCCCTAATTAGAGCGAAAGCTAAATTAGTAATTCTAGGGTGAATAGTAGACCGGAAGGAACTATCCATTACCCTTCAAACCGTGTTTATGTTAACCTTTTGATTCTTTCATTGACCGTCGTTGACCGTGGTAACCCGATATCCTAGCTATTTCTCTTATCATATTTCAATAAACTTTCTTCCTTTATTTCTCTTCCTTTTATTTCTCTTTCCTTCACTGCTTGTAGTTTAGATAACAAACGATTTAAACCCCCAATTTGTTACTTAGACATACTATAAATTAGCAAATAGAATTTCTTTAGTCTCCCTGTGGATACGATCCCGACTTCCTTTACTGCATTAGTTTAGGCTAGTTGGTTATCTTTGATTAGGTGTGCGATTTAGCCTGTCAAATTTTGGCGCCGTTGCCGGGGAGACAATTTATTTTATTTGCTTTTTATTTAGTTTGTCTTTTGGTTCAGGGAACTTCCGTTCCTTGAAACCGTTCTCATGCTATTTACCATTAGATTCCCGCAGGATGAGAACGAATGTTTTGGTACTTATATAGACAGGATCAAGGAATGGCTTGATACACTATATCGTGGAGTTTTTTCTTCCCTCCAAATTTGCCTGTTTATTATCCAGGGTATAAATGACCCTACACAAGCATACCTGGACTCCATAGGAAAGGGGGACTTCAGTGGGAAACCCGTCGATGAGGTATTAGAATTTTTTGAGTGGTTTGCCCTTGAGAGTGTTAAGCCCCAATTTTCCTTTTTTGTGAGCGATAAGAGTAAAGACATGGTGATTGAGCCCACTTTTAACAAACCGAAGATAATTGATGCCAGTGAGGCTATTATGGACACTTCTTATGCTATTGATGTCACTGATGAGTCAGTCTCAAATGTTTATTCGGGTTCCATGATAAGGGACCCGTTGGAGGCTTTGATTGTTTTAGATGCTTGTGCAGATGACTCAGGAACCAATGACGTTGTGTTGGATATGTTAGAGGCTGCTCTGGAAGGTAGAGAGCTCACTACTGACGAGATCCAGACGGTAAATAGGTTGGTGTCCAGCTCTTGCATGATTGAGGTAACGAAACCCGAGCTTAATCCACTTTCCTCAAATATTAATTATGCGTTCTTAGATGAGTTTGAATCGCATCCAGCCATTGTTAGTTCAACTCTCAATCAAGACACCCTATTTGCTTTGGTTGTTCTTAAAAAGAATGCATTTGAGGAGATTGATGATTATGACCCACCAAAAGGTAGACCACCGGACATATATGAGATCAATTGTGATAGGAATATTAACATTCAACTTATTGTTGTTAAGTGGAATACCGTGATTGTTCAGCGTCATCGTGGGAAAATTGATAAGATGGAATGGTTTATTCCATATGTATTGATTTTTCCCTTTTACTATTTATTATCTTGTGAGGATCATGCACAGAGTTATGATAAGCTTTTAAGGGCCTTGAGCGCTTACTCTTACCCGTATTTGGATAAGGGTCGCTGAATAGTGGTAGCTAGCCACGACCTCCCTTTGTTGTTGGCTGGTTTGGGGAGGTCTATCT
>JAIUZE010007749.1:0-22552 GCA_022085475.1 Heliosperma pusillum | reverse complement strand
CACACGCCCCATGTCATCTTTTTCCACTCACTTGAGATCTTTTAATTCTTTCGATTAAACTAATACGAATATCTAAGATATTTGTAACTTTATCGATCCGTCATCTTAAACTCCGCAAATCGCTTAAAAAACAGACCCGATTCTTCTACAACCACACGGCTCCTCCTCTCCTCTTAGACTAGATATTTTTCTTTCTTTTGATTACAATAACATAATATCTAATTCATAATCTAGATATTTGATTACACTATCATCAACCCTACGAATACTAATTAATTTACCATAATAGAATTATCAAAAAACCCGAGTCATTCCGTAACAACAATTTCAAAACCCGACTCATTATTCCCCTATACTTACACGGCATCCACTCCACTCTTATTCACTACTTATCTTTTCATTTTACAATAAATCAACTTAATATCTAATTAATACCTTCTTTAATATAATCAAAATCGTTCTTGGTGTTCTTGAGCGTTCTTCATCGTTCTTGAGCAAAATCGTCACAAAACCTTCGTTACTTGTTCAAATCCGTCCTAACTTATATTTCTAGAGTCTCCTCTCCGCTCTTCATCTCCACGTACGTTTTATTTTCAATTCCGACAAAATCGTTTTCAACACTTTAATTGTTGAAATCAAGTTTTAATTCTAATAATGTTATTTTTGTCATTTCTTATAGGAGAAGATTATGAAGACGAGTTTGGTGACTCGTATATTTTAGAAGAAGATTAGTAGACGGGTTTTTTTTAGTTCTTATTTTGGTGCTACTTGATTTTGTGCTAGCTAAGGTAACGATTCCGAGTTACTCGACGAATTAATGTTACATACTTTTGTTTTTGTTTATATTATTGATATTTATGGTTTTTAACTAGTAACATGATAAGTTGTTATTTTACTATGTTGTATGAATTTTAAACATGTTTAGTGTTCTTGACATATTTGAATGATTTATTCATAATCATGATTTTTATATGAATGATGGTTGAATTGGTTGTTAAAATGGATGTTGTTAATTAAAATCATGTTGGAAATAATTTGGGGTTGTTGATTTGTGGAGGCCGTGTAAGGTGGCTGAAAAACCAGCCCAAACCAGGCCGGTTCAGGCCCGGTCCAGGCCGGTCTGGGTTGGTCCGGGATTTGGTCTTTGGGTTTGTGTCGATACTTGATTGTTTTGTTGTTGTTTTGACGGGTTTTAAATATGTTAAGCATGCGGGAAAATATTAAGAAACGGTTTTAGAAAAGTCGACCAAAACAGCCCAACTAGGCCCGGTTCTTTATCAGCCCAAAACAGCCTGTGGGTCCCTCTTTGGACTTGTGACGGTTTTTGAGTTTATTGTTATTTTATTGTGTTTTGTAATATTTAGCAAGTGGGAAATTTTAATAAGTAAATTATTTAATTAAAAGGTTTTCATAATATTATTATTTCTCACATGTTAGAAATTATAATACGAGATTGTAGTTTAATTTGATATCCTTTAAGTCAAGCGGGTTTTCGTAAGATTTAATAATTCACATGTTAGAAGTTGGAATAAAATAGCATGAATTGAATATGATGATTTTATGTTCAAGTCTAAATGGTAAAGACCCTGT
The DNA here is from genome assembly GCA_022085475.1 of Heliosperma pusillum. Lineage (NCBI taxonomy): Eukaryota > Viridiplantae > Streptophyta > Magnoliopsida > Caryophyllales > Caryophyllaceae > Heliosperma > Heliosperma pusillum. Next base: position 20,962 of record JAIUZE010007749.1, on the reverse strand, counting down.
TTCTAGCCGGTTTGACCAAACGGGTTTGGTCAAACTAAGATCTAGTCAGCCCCGTTTTGACTGATGACCCGTCGCGGGACTCGGGTCGGGGATTTGTCTTCAGGTAAGGTTTTAATTAATGAATGAATGAATGAGCCTTAGTAGATATGAGGCGATATGATATTTGAATGTGATTTATATGCAATTAGTCACATGATAGGAAGCTTTTCCCGTGACTGTTTAATTGTATGATATATGTCGTGTTGACTAAGTACTCATAGAGAATTATGATTATATGGCGTCTTGACCATTCTAATTCTAAATGAGCACCTTGGACCATGACATTGATAGGCCTTACTATCTTTAACGAGTATATGTTCACTTGCTTGATAGCTTTTGTGTTCCCGGCTTGGTGGGTTTATATCCAAGCTGGGGCATGACTTTTCTGCCTATTTTGTGAGTGGATGGTCAGCTTAAGTACTAGCCAACCCTTTGGTGGATTTCCTTAGGGTACTCATGTGGTTGTATCATGAGTCTTGGGTGCGATGGTTTTATCCGCATTTCTCTAGGTCTGCGCAGTCTAGGATTAGGGTAGAGTGGTATCTTGGCCATGTTTTAAAGGTAACCGCTGAGCTAAGATATTTGCTTTGTATCTTGGCCATGTTTTAAATGTAACCGCTGAGCTTAGATGTGTGCTTTGTATTTTGGCCATGTTTTAAAGGTAACCGCTGAGCTAAAATATATAAGTATATCCTACCTCGTGGTATAGACTCGAGTTACAGAAGTTACTATTGGCCGTGCTAAGAACTTATGCCTGTTTCTAGACGTATTGGTCTTTCATGTTTGATGATTCTATGAATCTTAGAAGGTGAGATGCAAGCCGGCTAAGGTTGATAGAGTTTGGATTACCGGTTGTTAACTGATTCACATGATAGTTAGTATGATTAGGGTTGAGTGTATCATGGCCATGTTTTAAAGGTAACCTCTGAGCTAGCATACCAGCTTCCCTACCTTGTGATACAGGTTGTTAATTAATTCACATGATAGGTTATATGTTAGTTATTTGTTTCATAACATGAAAAGCATATCGTATATGTTAAGTTTTGTATTTTCCATATACATTTCTTTTATGTGATTCATGTTTTATTAAACTCGACATTTCGTGGCTGGGAGAACTCGGAGTTACTCCCCACTGACTGTGGCTTCCGTGTTTATATTTAATGCGGTTGGCAGGTTTGTGATGCATACTTGGGTACATTGACGAGCTAGCGAGTGAACTATTACCTTGGACCTATATTCGGTTCTTAGGATTGTATATTATTATACACTCTTTTATTTGCGTATTTATACGGGAGATATGTCTCCCGTTTTGGATAATTCTTATGTATAATATTATTTCCTTTTGTTATGCACCTTTTTCTTTAAGACACCTTTGTTATGATGAATATATTTAATAGTAGGTTCCGGTTTTAAAATTTACCAATTTTCACTAAAGTGAACCTATTAGAAACGTATTCTCATCTTTTATTTATTTAAATTACTTGTTTATTTTTCCGCAAATTTGAGGGTGTCACAGTTGGTATCAGAGCATTTTTGCTCCCGACGCACGTTTGTTTACCCTTGTATAAATAACTTGACCTTAATAAAATAATAAACTTGTGAGATAGAATGGTAGGATGGGTAGATTAGGATTTATGTTGTAGTCTCTTTGTGCTTGCTAAATGATAAGTACTAATCTGTGTTTTTTTTGTTTGCAAAGATGCCTCCGAGAGTTGACAACGCGATACTAGCAGCTCTTACTCTTATTATTCAGAATCAGCAAAATCAACAAAATCAACAGCCAAATCCTATTCCTAATCCTCCTCACGACCGTGAAAGACCCGGAAGTTATACATGGGTTGCTTCACAACTATCTAGGAGTAAAGCCAAGACCTATGGTGGTGAAGTGGATCCCATAGAGCTTTCAGAATGGATACGGGAAATGGAGAAGAACTTTTCTCTATATGATGTTCTTGAAACGGATAAAGTCCGTCTTGCTTCCCACTTCTTAGTGAAGGAAGCTGATCAGTGGTGGTCACTTACTGGCCCTACTTCTAAGTTGGAACCTGGTTTTAGTTGGACTCGTTTCCGTTAGCTATTAGAGGCGAGATTCTACCCTGATGAATTGAGGCAGCAGAAACTGAAGGAATTCATGGATTTCAAACAGGGAAGTCTCTCAGTTCAGGAGTTCACGACCAAATTCAACGGGTTGGCTCATTATGCCACTCGGCTTATTTCAAGGGAGGAAGACAAGGCATTCTTTTACCTGGGAAAACTTTCTCCTCAGGTGAAGGGCAAGATCAGTAGGGGTGCTACTTCTTTTGTCTCTATCTACAACGATGCTATATGGGCAGAGAGTTCAATTCGAGAGATTGCCGACGAGGCTCGTACCTCGTATGTTGCTCCTAATGCTTATGGCAAGAGACCGTTGTATCCTACTTCTCGACCTTCCTTTTCCTCCTCTTTCTCAAACAAGAGAAAGAACTTTCAGAGTGGACAAGCAACTCAGAGTAACCGTCCATTCGTCCCGAGCAACAACAACGATCTTAAGGGTCGTATCTGTTTTAGGTGCAAGATGCCTATGCATCCCGGTATGGGCTGTTTCAACCAGCCAATTATGTGCTATGCTTGTCAGAAACCGGGACACAAGTCTAATGTATGTCCTGATCAGAAGAAGACAGCTTCTGCACCAGCAACTTCTGGGAGACCGAAGGGTCGATTTTTCATCATGAGCCGCGCTGAGGCCGATGCTCAACCAGGCATTGTGACTGGTATGTTTTCAATTTATGAAATACCGTGTTTAATTTTATACGGGAACTTCTTTGTTCTTTGTTTCGATGAGACTATCCGATAAATTACCTCTCAAAGCTTCAGTTGGAGAAAGTACTCCTATATCTTTACCGTCCGGAGATGTGTTTTCATGCTCTTATCTTCATTCGGACATTCCTATATCAATAAACGGATCTACTTTTCCGGCTAATCTCCTTCTTTCTTCCCTCTTTCTATTCGATTTATTCTTTCGAATATTCCGTTCCTTCTATCGAATATCATCTCTTATAGATAGATTATTAGAAGCTTTAGTTAGAAATTTTAGGCATAGATAGTAGAGTTATTACCTTTACTATAGAATTTTTGAACTAAAAGCTTTTGGAAATGTTTGATGATTTCAAGTAGTTTTACCGTCAAGGAGTGTTGAGACTCGTTATTGGAGACGTTCGATAACTAGTTTTCTCATTTGTTGATGCGAAAATGTATCTTTTAAAGTCTTTGACTTGAGACGTAGATGTTCTTAACTGCAGACGAGAACCTTCCGCCCCATTGATAAGACCTGTATTTTTATTACAATTAAATTTTTAAAAGATTTGAAATAGACCTACATATATGTCACTTTCCTCCTTCTAAGTTTCGAGGACGAAACTTTTTAAAAGGAGGGGTGATTGTAACAACCCGAAATGTACCCAATTTTTCTAGTGAAAATATTTTATGGATACTTTTCAGCAAACTTAAGTTTTAATTTAGAATATATTGTTTGGAGTCGTATTTGGAATTTCCGAGTTCGTATTTGGAATTTCCGCGAGATTCCATGAGAATCCCGTTTTAAGTCGTCTTTGACTTTTCTTGACTTTTGAGTCGTCTTTGACTTTTCTTGACTTTTAAGTCGACTTTGACTTTCGTTGACTTTTCCGACTCACCCCGTAATTTGAAAGACCGAAATTATATTTGAAAAATAATAAATTTAATTTATTTTTATTAAGATTTATTTGAATTTATGATAATTTAAAATAATTATTTTGAATTTATTCGGAATTAAAGAATAACTTTTACGGTTTAATCCCGAACATCATTTAACTATTCCCGAGTCATCTTAAATCCCGAAACAAACCCGAAACCCGACTTTGGCATGAGTCACACGCCCCATGTCATCTTTTTCCACTCACTTTAGATCTTTTAGTTCTTTTGATTAAACTAATACGAATATCTAAGATATTTGTAACTTTATCGATCCGTCAACTTAAACTCCGCAAATCGCTTAAAAAACAGACCCGATTCTTCTACAACCACACGGCTCCCCTCCTCCTCTTAGGACTAGATATTTTCTTTCTTTTGATTACAATAACATAATATCTAATTAATATCTAGATATTTGATTAAACTATCATAAAACCTAATAATATCTAATTAATTACCATAATATAATTATAAAACCCGAGTCAATTCCGTAACAACAATTTCAAAACCCGACTCATTATTCCCCTATACTTACACGGCATCCACTCCACTCTTATTCACTACTTATCTTTTCATTTTACAATAAATCAACTTAATATCTAATTAATACCTTCTTTAATATAATCAAAATCGTTCTTGGTGTTCTTGAGCGTTCTTGATCGTTCTTGAGCAAAATCGTCACAAAACCTTCGTTACTTGGTAAAATCCGTCCTAACTTATATTTCTAGAGTCTCCTTTCCGCTCTTCATCTCCATGTACGTTTTATTTTCAATTCCGACAAAATCGTTTTCAACACTTTAATTGTTGAAATCAAGTTTTAATTCTAATAAGGTTATTTTTGTCATTTCTTATAGGAGAAGATTTTGAAGACGAGTTTGGTGACTCGTATATTTTAGAAGAAGATTAGTAGACGGGTTTTTAGTTCTTATTTTGGTGCTACTTGATTTTGTGCTAGCTAAGGTAACGATTCCGAGTTACTCGACGAATTAATGTTACATACTTTTGTTTTTGTTTATATTATTGATATTTATGGTTTTTAACTAGTAACATGATAAGTTGTTATTTTTACTATGTTGTATGAATTTTAAACATGTTTTGTGTTCTTGACATATTTGAATGATTTATTCATAATCATGATTTTTATATGAATGATGGTTGAATTGGTTGTTAAAATGGATGTTGTTAATTAAAATCATGTTGGAAATAATTTGGGGTTGTTGATTTGTGGAGGCCGTGTATGGTGGCCAGAAAACCAGCCCAAACCAGGCCGGTTCAGGCCCGGTCCAGGCCGGTCTGGATTGGTCCATGGTTGGTCCTTGGAGTTTGTGTCGATACTTGATTGTTTTGTTGTTGTTTTGACGGGTTTTAAATATGTTAAGCATGCGGGAAAATATTAGGAAACGGTTTTAGAAAAGTCGACCAAAACAGCCCAACTAGGCCCGGTTCTTTCTCGGCCCAAAACAGCCCGTGGGTCCCTCCTTGGACTTGTGACGGTTTTTGAGTTTATTGTTATTTTATCGTGTTTTGTAATATTTAGCAAGTGAGAAATTTTAATAAGTAAATTATTTAATTAAAAGGTTTTCATAATATTATTATTTCTCACATGTTAGAAATTATAATACGAGATTGTAGTTTAATTTGATATCCTTTAAGTCAAGCGGGTTTTCGTAAGATTTAATAATTCACATGTTAGAAGTTGGAATAAAATAGCATGAATTGAATATGATGATTTTATGTTCAAGTCTAAATGGTAAAGACCCTGTTTCTAGCCGGTTTGACCAAACGGGTTTGGTCAAACTAAGATCTAGTCAGCCCCGTTTTGACTGATTACCCGTCGCGGGACTCGGGTCGGGGATTTGTCTTCAGGTAAGGTTTTAATTAATGAATGAATGAATGAGCCTTAGTAGATATGAGGCGATATGATATTTGAATATGATTTATATGCAATTAGTCACATGATAGGAAGTTTTTCCCGTGACTGTTTAATTGTATGATATATGTCGTGTTGACTAAGTACTCATAGAGAATTATAATTATATGGCGTCTTGACCATTCTAATTCTAAATGAGCACCTTGGACCATGACATTGATAGGCCTTACTATCTTTAACGAGCATATGGAGTTTACCGCTTGATAGCTTTTGTGTTCCCGGCTTGGTGGGTTTATATCCAAGCTGGGGCATGACTTTTCTGCCTATTTTGTGAGTGGATGGTCAGCTTAAGTACTAGCCAACCCTTTGGTGGATTTCCTTAGGGTACTCATGTGGTTGTATCATGAGTCTTGGGTGCGATGATTTTATCCGCATTTCTCTAGGTCTGCGCAGTCTAGGATTAGGGTAGAGTGGTATCTTGGCCATGTTTTAAAGGTAACCGCTGAGCTAAGATATTTGCTTTGTATCTTGGCCATGTTTTAAATGTAACCGCTGAGCTTAGATGTGTGCTTTGTATTTTGGCCATGTTTTAAAGGTAACCGCTCAGCTAAAATATATAAGTATATCCTACCTCGTGGTATAGACTCGAGTTACAGAAGTTACTATTGGCCGTGCTAAGAACTTATGCCTGTTTCTAGACGTATTGGTCTTTCATGTTTGATGATTCTATGAATCTTAGAAGGTGAGATGCAAGCCGGCTAAGGTTGATAGAGTTTGGATTACCGGTTGTTAACTGATTCACATGATAGTTAGTATGATTAGGGTTTGAGTGTATCATGGCCATGTTAAAGGTAACCTCTGAGCTAGCATACCAGCTTCCCTACCTCGTATTATAGATTGTTAACGGATTCACATGATAGCTTTCATATGCTAGGTTATATGTTAGTTATTTGTTTCATAACATGAAAAGCATATCGTATATGTTAAGTTTTGTATTTTCCATATACATCTCTTTTATGTTATTCCTGTTTTATTAAACTCGACATTTCGTGGCTGGGAGAACTCGGAGTTACTCCCCACTGACTGTGGCTTCCGTGTTTATATTTAATGCGGTTGGCAGGTTTGTGATGCATACTTGGGTACATTGACGAGCTAGCGAGTGAACTATTACCTTGGACCTATATTCGGTTCTTAGGATTGTATATTATTATACACTCTTTTATTTGCGTATTTATACGGGAGATATGTCTCCCGTTTTGGATAATTCTTATGTATACTATTATTTCCTTTTGTTATGAACCTTTTTCTTTAAGAGACCTTTGTTATGATGAATATATTTAATAGTAGGTTCCGGTTTTAAAATTTACCAATTTTCACTAAAGTGAACCTATTAGAAACGTATTCTCATCTTTTATTTATTTAAATTACTTGTTTATTTTTCCGCAAATTTGAGGGTGTCACAACCCAGAAGATGTCCATCGGCCTCCTTTCACGGTACGACCTAGGACAAAAACCAAAGTCAATCGGAAACTACACCAACTCAGGTAAATGGTCGCCAGTCTAAAGAATCGACTCATAGGAATAAAATAGAAATCCCCGCCACGACCAGGCTTCAACAATTTTGATAAGGGACTCTATTATGGTCACTGCCCGACAGAGTGTCTCAACAGTATGTCTATGTAAACGACCAGTCATCTCCACGACCCCATGGTGTTGAACCAACCATCGATCGACTTACAATCTAGTCACTTTGAGACGTCACCTCAAATGAGTGACTAGGGACAAAACACTAAGTTCATCCTGTTCACTTAAATTGGGTTCAACCTTTCTTTCAACCAATTCGGATAAACAAAGTATTAAAATTTAGTCACACTAAATAAAGGAGTTTTTAATGAAACTCTAACAATGAATGCGATTATCAAATATTTGTAAAAATTGATACGCTATCAATAATTTCATATCTCATAATCTCTAGCAATTCAGGTACATATTTCAATCCCATTGAAATGACATGACTATCATGTCCAGCCTGCAAAAGGCATGGCTAATGGATTAGCAATACTTGCATCTTTCCCATCGTACTGGTTGCTATTTCTCTTTGTCTACGTAATCTCATATTACATAAAACTTTCTGAGTACATGTCTAGGTTTGAATCTAGACTTAGGACTCTTGGCCTAAAGGTAGCTCCCATTGTTTTACCAGTATCATGGGATAGGATATACAACTATAGGAACTACTTCTAGTCCCTCCAATACTGTCGAATCCAAGCTACTTTCATATGCATCATCATATGATGCAATGTACTCTATTTCCGTTGTGAAATCCGTAATGATAAACTGCCTGGAACAATTCCAGCGGATACATGACATTTATATTTGAAAATGTCATTCCTACTTGGAACCTTTCCAATAGTCTTTTCTGCTTGGAACTCTTCCAACAGATAAATCTTCTATGACCCATTCAATTCGTGATTTCAAATCACTTTGATCAGTTTGGAAACTGAAGTCTGTGTAACCACTTACACACAACTCACTGTAAACTCCAAACATATGGAACATATATTTAGTCTTTCGCAAGTACTTAAGGATGTTCTTTATGGCTATCAAGTGATTCTCACTTGGATTTGATTGCAAATGATTCGTCATGCTCAAGGCATGCGAAATGTCGGATTGAGTATACATCACAGCGTATATAATTGATCCCGCAGCAGAAGCAAAAGGAATCAATTATTATGTGTTCAACTTCCTTGAACTAATCAAAGATCTTATCAACATAAGAATTTTGACTTAATGCTAATATCCTTTTAGATTTATCTTCATAAATCCAGATATCTAAAAATGTATTCTACTTCTCCAAAATCTTCCATCATCTAAAATGATCAATATGTCTCCACATGTAAGACTGATGAAAACCATATTACTCCCACTAAACTTCATGTATTCAACATAATTCCTCGAGATATCGAGAAATATTTTACAACATGATTAACACACTAATTCCAACTCTTTAGTGCTTACTTAAGACATCCTCTTAAGCTTGCAAAATTAACTTAGGATAATTAGGATCTACGAACCCACAAATGGATATAAAATATTCTACCTCTTCTAGAATCGTATTCAAGAAGGTGGTTCTTGAGATCCAATTGACATCATACTACTATGATATGCTTTAATCGCTAAGTGTTATCGAATGGATCAAAGCATTGCAAATGGTGTAAACTCTTTGCCTACCAATTTTTCTTTGAAAACATTTAATGTTCATCCATGCAAATTTCGATCTTAAAAATCAATTTACATTGAAGAGGTCGTACTTCTTCAAGTAAAATTTACCAGGTCACATACCTGACCATCATGCACGGAGTCCATTACGAATCGTATGACTCTAAGCTATAGTAAGAAGTTGGGACTAGAAACAGTCTTTTATAAGTCACAGATTCGAATTTATCACTATTAAGGAGTGATAAAATTCCACCTGACCTCCTAGGTTCCGAAGAAACAACTACTGAACAAGCAATGAGGAAACTTTTTCCGGACCATATGCTTAGTTTGTGGCTCTAGAAACATTTTCTCCTACTCTGTCTTATCAAAAAATAATCGTATTTTTATTGAAAGACAGCATCACGAGTCACAAACGCTTTGTTCTCGTGGTCAATGTAGGATTATTGAGCACTTGTTTCATTCGGATAACTTACAAATTAGGTACGCTACCCACCCATATCGTATATGGAATGAAATCAGACTGTTTTAAATATGCTTTAATATGGTGGGGAAAAGAAATAGCAGACAAAAATATTAAAATCCCAAGGTTAGTTAAATGGCTGATTTTGACTTGACAAAGACAAAACCATATCGTATAAGGTTTTGTTTCTCTATTCAACAAAACCTTATCTAATAATGTGTGTTAGAGAAGTTAACTTGTGAAACCATTTCACAATACTTTTGGTGAAAATCAAAGTCAATACTTAGATATTTCATTTACGATTTGGTCGTAAGTCCTTGATCTAAAACTCTTGGTGGTTAGCTACTTCACATTTAAGCTCTTTGAACTTTTCAAAGATTTCTTTTAGCACCTCATTAAGTAGAATCAAATATAATATCTACTTAAATCGTCGGTAAATAAAGTGAAATAGCCATTACCATCGCTGGTTGTATTTGTTATTGGACCACGCATATTTTATGTAATGAGGCCAATAACTCACTAGTTCGATTTCCTTTTCAACAAAAAGGGCACAAATCATCTTGCCTTGAATACAAGATTCGCACACACCATAAGATTCAAAATCAAATGTTTTAGATGTGCTACACAATCCAGAATTAAGATTAGATATGGGTCACCAATTTTGAGCCTTTTTCAATCTATATGACAAGTAATTTCTAGTTTAGGACAAGAATATAATTACCTTTGATTGGTATGGGATAACCATTGACCAAGTATAGGCATAAAAAATACAACGCTTGTTCTATTCACAAAAGTGAAACACTTGTGTCGTACACTAAAGTGGATATTATATTCTTTATTTAAAGGTCATGTACATAATAAATTTTATTAAAATATACCTCTAAATCCAAAACTAGATTGATCACATTATAACTTTTATATGTTTCTATAGAAATAAAACTACAATAGTTATATTTCCCTTGTAGGTCGTCATTTAATCATGGCTAGCAGTCGCACGAATTATTATATGCATTGAATACATTGATGAAACCCATATGATAAGTGAATATTTGTATGATTTTAACCCCCAATTTAGCTCGGTTTTGTATGTCATTTGTGCTTTGTTAAGCCATTTTATGAGCTAATATCGTCTTCTAGGCGAATTCCTATGTTCTAACTTGTTTTGTAGGGAAAGTGACGTTTCTACGCCCTTTTTCTATATTCCCGAGCATTTGCCTATAACCCGACGATTTAAAGAAGCAAGCTTGACCATGTCGAAGGAATTTCAAGAAGGTTCACCGATTCAAAAGAAAGAAGAAGTAAAGACGATGTCGCAGTTGTCGGAAGATCAATCAGTTAGGCGAAGAATTCATCGTTTTACATCAAACCCTATCAACAAACCCGACTCAAGAGGTCAAGGGGGATAATGGAAGTCAAGTCATATGCAAGGGGAGATGAAACGAGAGTCAAAGCACCAAGATCACAACTTACCCGATTGGGTAAGTGGTGTACCCGATCGGGGATCTCTGCTGATCCGAGCTTTTGCTTCGACTTCCTTCTTTTTGTCCTATGTGATCAATGCATGACCCCTTCCCCACGAAACCCTAATGCTATATAAAGAGCTTCAGCCACCACACTTCAACACATCTCTTCATACTTCACTTCTCTTCTCTTCTTACAATTCTCTTTAGATTAGAAAACCTAGATTAAGAGGAGGGAAACCTAGCCTCTCTTCTCTTGTCTAGATCATTTTCTTCTTCTTTTTATATTTAGTTCTAGTTTATTTCTGTCTTTTCTACATCGAAACTTTAGCTTAGATCAATAAGAATTTCATCTTTGTAATCTACTTTTTTTGGTTCAAGTATTGTGATTCATGGAACGACTATTCTAAGCAAGGGATTTCTATTATTGTTATCATTATCGTTGTTGATCGTCATCTAGGTATTCCTATCTTATCTTTTGTTTAATGTCTTTATGTTTTCTATTTGATTGTTATTTTCCATCCATGTTATCTTAGATTCATTTTAGTATCGTTATAATCGTCATCTCACTTCATTAGATTATCAATTTAGCGTCGTTATTATCGTCATATAAAGAGTCTTAAACTATTGTCAAAACCAAATAAACATGTCTATCCTAGTTTTTGTTATTAACTTCATCTTAGATTTAAACATAGCCATGAGTGAGTAGTCACCTTTCTAGGGTGTAGGGTTGCCATGTTAGATTGATTAAAAGATGATAATTGGATAAAAGAAATTGTGCCTTTAAAACATTGCGTCTATACATGTTTGGACTATAACGATAGTTGACGATTCCTGATCAAAATCATTGACTAGAATGGAATTCTTTTCCAAGGTAGAGATACGTGAATTGAATAGACAAAGCATGACATAGTAGATTAAGACCTAGTAAATTGCCTAAAAGCCTGCTAGACCATCTGATCTATGATTGTAATGAACACATCATTCTTACGAACTCACAATGAATTATTTTCATATCCTAAATCCAATTTCATCAATATATCAATCTACATGTGTGAACCTACTTCCCTAGATTCTTTTCATCATTGTTAATTCATCACTTGCTTCATTGTTTTCATTTCCATTTGCTTTTATTTCGTCTTCGTTTATGCCTTTTATTAGTTTAGAAATTAAAATCCCAAAACCCAGATATTCGTTAGATAAGACATAATTGCGAGACATTTCACATTCTATAGGAAACACCATCTCCCTGAGGATCGACCCCTACTTCCCTAATTACATTAATTTGTTATTAGCCTAGTCTGGGTAATTTATCTTTGTATCGGGCTTGGGACAGGTCAGACCAAATTTTGGCGCCGTTGCCGGGGAGCACGGTTTAGTTTTCCTTTTTCTTGTGATTTTTATCGCAATTAGTTTTATCTAGTCTTTAGGAACCCAAATTCCTTTAGACCTCTCTTGATTTTTCATCTTAGCTTTTCAATCTTATGCCCCGATCTTCTAGACTAGGGACCCCTATCTCTTTAGACCCCGATCTAGAAAGAACTCTGCGTAGGAGACGAAAGCTATTCAACGAAATCTCAAAAGCTTCTGATACTTCAAGTTTAGACCGTATTCGTGAGAAATACTCGGATATTTTATCTAATCTCGAAGGAGAAGAAGATCCATTCTCATCTCCATTCTCAAAAACCAATCAACTTTCAAACAACACTCCATCTTCATCTTCACAAAATAAAATGGTTCGACTTTCAGACAATTCCAAACCAACTGCAGATACACTTCCAAGTGGTATTGCTACACCCCAAATCACAGCCCAAAACTTTGAAATCAAACCTGCCTTCATCAATCTAATAGAAAGAAGTCAATTTGGTGGCAATACCACCGAAGATCCCAACCTTCATATTCAAAACTTCTGTGACTATTGCTCCACAATTAGACAAACTGGAGTATCCCAAGAGCAGATTAGGGAAATGCTATTTCCCTTCTCTTTAACAGGAAAGGCTAAACTTTGGATCAATAGCCTTGACCGAGTTGCCTTAAGAATAGCCGACTGGGATGGTCTAGCTCTTACTTTCTATCAAAAGTACTTCCCACCAGAACGAACCACACTCTTACGGAGTCAAATCACTGGATTTCGTCAGAGAGGCGATGAAAGCCTTTATGAGGCATGGGAAAGGTACAAATAATTACAAAGAGAATGCCCTCATCATGGCCTTGATTCATGGTTCTTAGCTATCACCTTCTACAACGGTTGTTAAGGCGAATCACGTCGTATCCTCGACTCCGCTAACAATGGTCGTTTCAATCAGATCGATGTAGAAATAGCTAGTGCAACGATAGAGTCAATGGCAATTCACGACTCTCAGTATAGCAACTCACGTGCTATGCCGCTCAAAACCAAGCAGGAAGATTCAAGTAAAGTAGCACTCCTAGAAGCCCAATTAGCCCTTCTGCAGCAACAAGTAGGAAGCTCTTCCTAATCCAAGGAACATGTTAACGTCACTAACCACGTAGTGATATGTGAGACATGTGGGGTTGGAGGACACAGTTTTCAAGAATGTAGGAGTTTGTTAGAGCAAGTCAATGCCTATCAAGCATATAGGCAGGGCAATGCTTTCTCAAACTTGTATAATGAGAACACGAAGAACCATCCTTTTTTGTCCTACAAAAGCACCAACATTCTGAATCCCCACCATCAGATTCAACAACCATTCATACCACATCAACAGAAGCCTTATAATCCACCTAGTTTTCAACCTAACTTCAATCAACCTTACCAACCTCAACACCAACCACCCCAAAATCAAAGCCAACCCAATGACTCAAGCTTGAGCAAGATTGAATCCATGCTTCTCCAAGTTGTTCAAAAACAAGATTCAATGTTTGCTCAACTTCAAAAGAGTGATCAAGCTCAAAATGCTGCCATCAAGATGCTTGAAACTCAAATGGCCCAATTGGCTGCCTCTAACACCCAAAGAAAACAAGGCCAACTCCCACCTCATGGTGAGCAACCGAGGGACACCGCTAATGCTATCACCCTTAGGAGTGGTACCACTTATAAGGAACCTCAGCAACCAAACGAAACAATAGTTGAGCCAACACCAGTACAGAGCCAAAAAGAATTCCAACCATCCACCGGAAGCGGAAGACAAAGAAAAGAAGGATGAACCTGAAAAGGAACCCATCAAAATTCAAGTTCCATTTCCCCAACGTTTGAGGAAAAAGCATAAAGAAACCCAGTTTAGCAAATTCATGGAAGTAGTCAAAAACCTCCAAGTAACGGTTCCCTTCACTGAACTAATCACCCAAATCCCTTCTTACACAAAATTCATGAAGGATATCTTAACTAATAAGAGGACTTTAGATGACGTTGAAATCATAGCATTCACAGCTGAGTGAAGTGCTTTGTTGCAAAATAAGTCCCCTCCCAAGTTAAAGGATCCTGGTAGTTTCTCTATACCTTGCACTATAGACACCTACACAATCGATAAAGCTCTATGCGATATAGGTGCTAGTGTAAGCGTCATGCCCTATTCCATATGCGAAAAGTTGAATATGAGAATTCTCAAATGCACCAGTATCACTCTGCAAATGGCAGACCGTTCTTTAAAACAACCTATGGGAGTTTTAGAAGATGTGCCTGTCAAAGTAGGAAGGTTTTTCATTCCCGTCGATTTCATCGTGCTAGATATGGCTGAAGATTCACAAATCCCTATTATTTTAGGAAGGCCATTCTTACACACTGCCGGAGCAGTAATCGATGTTAAAAATGGAAAATTGACATTAGAAGTAGGTGATGATAAAGTCACCTATAACTTAAACAGTGCAATGAAAAGCCCCATGCTAGAAGAGCCTTGCTGTTTCATTGATATTGTCGACTCAATTATTGATGAATATCTGTATCCATCAATAATTGAGGATCCTTTAGAAGCAATCTTATTGCTGGAGGATATCTCTGAGAATGACAATTTCGAGATCAGTGAGCTGGAAAAGGACCTGACCGGAAGAGAGATACCGTCAGAAGAAGTTGAAAAGTTCATAAGCTTGATTGATACTCCTGCCAAGGCAGAAGTACATAAACCTGAACTAAAACCTCTTCCCTCGAATCTAAAATATGCCTTTTTAGATGAATCTGAGTATTGCCCAGTCATAGTGAGTGCTCTCCTAGATGAAAATCAATTAACCTCACTATTCACTGTCTTGAAAAAGCATAGAAAGGCAATAGGTTACTGTTGGAGCCAATGTCCTCCACAGTTAGTGCAATAACATAAATAAATCTCTGTAGGTTCACAGGGTATAATTTGTATTGTAATCAGTTGATTAACGTTTATCGATAACGGTTGGCTTGCTAGATAAGTTTGACGTTATTGTCATACAGATGGCGGTGATCAACTGGTCCATAAAAGTCATACCTATAGGATGTGTTTGAGAGATGTGATTATTTGAGAAAATAACCATATTGATGCCCTATTATATGACTAAAAGGTTAGTCAGTGTATTTGACTAAAAGGTTAGTCAATGTGATGATGAGAAGATTATTTAATAACGATTAAATAATATGAGCTGAGACGAATTAAAAGTAATTCGTGATTAAATATAAACTGTTGTATTTAATTAGCATATATATAATGTAAGCTTATGCGAATTAAAAGGTTAATTCGTAATTAAATATAAAATGTTATATTGAATTAGCAAATTATAATTATACGGATAATTATAATTAACGTATATATTATACGATACATTAATAATACACATTATATATTAAAGCGAATTTAACCGGGAAACAGTCCAGATTAAATCTGGAATTTTCGGTCCATAGGTAGTTGTTTTGAGGAGACTAAACTCCTCATTTAAACCCTAGAGAGCCGGGAGATAGGTAGAGAAGCAGGAGAAAATTCTAAACCTAATTCTATTCTCACTGGTGCCTCCATCACACACAAAACACAAAAAAACTAAAAGTTAACAGTAACTTTTGATTATCTTTCTAGCAAAGGGGAAGGGCATATCTCATACAATCTTGGGTGAGACGATTAGGAGGATATCTGCTTTGATATCTGTTCTTAGGCCGAATTTACTAGGACCAAAGGTTCAATTCGATTTCTCTATGTTTCATATCGTTTTCATATTTATGACTCGCAATTCATATTATGTAATTTTGTTAAAATCCTAATTTTATTGGGGAAGTAAACTGTTATTTCCCACAAGTGGTATCAGAGCATTTGGCTACAAAATTATGAAATATAAATTTGGGAAAAAAAATATAAAACCGAAAAAAAAAAATTTTTTAGGTCACGGCTGATTTTTTTTTTTTGTTGTTTGATTTTTTTTGGGTTTTGTTTTTCCATTGTTAATTTGTTGATATTGTTATTTTAAAAGGTTAAAATTCAATATTATAAATTTGTATTTGTTTTAATTTGATAAAAATTAAATTAAAATAAGATGGATTTGTTTTGTTTTGTTGTTGCTATTGTTTTCGGCCTCATTGTTTTAAATTGATGATTTTTGTATAATGATTCAATTTTTATGATGTTCAAAGCGATTGTGATTAAATGAATATGAGGATAATCGATTTAATCATGATTTAGATGTTTATTTTAAAAGGTTAAATTGAATAATCTAGTTTGAATCGATATTCAATAACGATTAAATATTGAATTTTGTACCGATCTAGCTATATTGGCAACATCGAAAATGGATTTTTTTGTACAGTCGTTGCTGCTACGGTACATTATAAAAAAAAAAAAAATTTCTGTTTTTTTTTATTATTGCTTCTAACAGCAAGTTTTTTTTTTAATTTTTATTAATGTTGTTTTTCGGTTTTTGGATTAAACCGTGAGAAATAGATTTAAAAAAAAAAAAAATTTTTTGGGACTGGTACTGTGAACAGTGAACTGTGAACAGTGAATTTTTTTTTTTTTTTTTTTTCTGGCCAATTTCAATTTTAACATTATAAAGATAATGTTTTTGTTGTTTTTTTGTTGTGAAGAAGTTCACTCATGTTTAGATACCTAATTATTTTAAAGCTGTTTAAAATAATGTTGTTTGATACAATAATATGGACTATTGTTGATTTGAATTTTGTGACTAATTAAATAATTATCACATAATTTTAATCATTTTTAAAAGGTGGTTTGGATAAATTACTCTACATAATTACAGAATTATGTCTTGAAGAATTAATTTATATAGTTGATGCATTTTATTTCAATTTTGTCGAATGAATGAATGGTTTTATTTACGTATTTTTTATAGTGGTTTAAAAATGTAATACCTAGTGTGGCCTTAGTTAATCATGTTTTCGTAATGATGGAAACATGGTTTGGATGTATTTATGAGATCTCGAATCTCCTTTTATTTCTCTTAATTATGTTTTTGGAATTAGAATGTAAATAGGTTTATTTTGTAATTTTGAAAATGTAATTTAAGAAGACTAAAGACGGAGATCGGATGCTCACTCCCGCTTCATGGACCAAGTTGGAACATCAAGTCAAGCTTCTCGGGTCCATAAGGATGGATTCCAAATTTGTATTTACTGTTCTTTTTGGTAGATAGGCCACACTAGGACCGTTGTAATAGTTTACGTATTTTTCGTTCTTTTGCTTTTCTTTCACATGTTAAATAATTGCATCATATTCCGCCTAAACCAAACCACCTAAATTGCATGAAAAATGATTCATATAGTTTGAATTTTCATCATAGACATACAGATGTCACTCGTTCTTAGGGCCATCACCTTAGTCTAAATCATTCACGAAATGCTAGAAATTTGTTCACTTAAAATGAATTAAATTTAAGATGATGGGATCTTCCTCTAAAATGAAAATTGAGATTAGTCTTTATAGGAAAAACTTCTATGAACCCCTTCTTCGTCGGAAGTCATAATATGACCCCTTCTACGTTGGGTAAGTAGTGAGTGTTGACCTATTTTATCTCAACATTATAGTACGAGTAATATCTCGGGATTATAATGGACTAAAAGATAGAATTTACAGAAATTTATCGACCGAGAATTCTAAAGGTAGAATTAGCCAAGAGGTTGGCTTATCAATTTACAGAAATTGAGTCTTGGGATCATTTATATAATTCTTGAGGGAGGTCAATTGTATAAATGCATGAGTCATCGCATTAAACAGTTATTGCATTAAGACTTAATTTTAAAACGATGAAACTTATCATATTCATTTTCTTTTTCCACAGTTTTCGAATTCATAACTGCTAAATACAAAATGGCTGGCCATACTGATGACCCAATGCCAAGTGCTACACTCGCTCGCGAGTCCTGGCTAAAGATCTTTATGGACAACATGAATCAGTCCACGCGACTGAAGAATGATGGGTCCAACTTTGCGGACTGGGAGGCGGCATTACGGAATGCTGCCATTGCTGACGGTAAGCTCAAGTACTTGACTGAGCCACTACCGACTAACCCACTACCGACTAACCCAGGCCCCAATGCAGGAGTAAATGAATCACTTGCTTATAGTGATTTCGTAATGGAGGCGGGTTCGATAAAGAACGTACTCATCTTTTCAATGGAATCAAATTTGCAAAGGCGATTCATTGCCCAGGGTGCAAACAAGATTTTCACCACTCTCTCTAACGAGTTCTCGAAAGCTCCGAGGATCGTTAGCTATGAGTATACCTGTCGCTTCTTTGAGGCGAAACTCCAGAAGAGCCAAACGGTTAGCCCACACATTCTTGCTATGATCGAGAATGTCGAGAAGCTGGAAGCTCTTGGTTGCAAAATCGATGAGAAGATCATTATTGATCGTGTGCTTCATTCACTTCATGATGGTTTTGCCCTTTTCAGGGCAAATTACTATATGAATGATATGAAGAAAAGTCTTCATCAGCTCCACTCACTTCTCGCACAGACCGAGAGTGATCTGAAATTGAGTGGGAGCTTGAAGCAGGACGTTCTCATGATTAGCAACAAGGGTAGAGGTAACGGCAAGGCTCAGGCTGACCTAGCTGTAGGGAAGCCGAAGTTCAAAAAGCGAGGAAAGGTCAAGAGTGGGCCTGGTGACACTAGCGGTAGCTCACAAGGCAAGACAAAGAGCAAGGAATACATGGAGTGCCACCATTGCCACAAGACTGGGCATTGGAGGCGGAACTGTCCCGTGTATGCTGAAGACGTAAAATCAGGCCGCGTTACTCCTGTTGGTACGTCATCTTTTATTCATATGATTGAGATTAACCATGCAAGTTTCGGAACTTGGGTACTAGATACTGGTTGTGGTTCTCATCTGTGTAATCATTTGCAGGGCCTAAGAAGCATCACAACTCTCGCAAAGGGTGATGTGGACCTGCGAGTGGGGAATGGAGCTAGAGTTGCTGCCGTTTCAGTGGGAACATATGTAATCCAACTCCCTAGTGGTTTTGAGTTATTGCTGAATAATTGTTACTATGTACCCAGTTTGTCGAAAAACATTATTTCTGTTTCCGTACTTGATAAGGACGGTTTTTCGTTTTTAATAAAGGATAATAGCTGTATTTTCTCTTTAAACGATATGATTTATGGCAAAGCGGTTTCCATGAATGAAATATATGTTTTAGATCAAACCACAGATATAATGCATGTGAGTAATAAGAAAGCAAAGGTTGGTGACAAAGATCAAACCTATCTATGGCATTGCCGTATGGGACACATAAATGAAAAACGCGTGAAAAAGCTCATTGATAATGGGACTATCTCCCCATTTGACTATGAATCTTTTGGCACGTGTGAATCATGTCTCATAGGCAAAATGACTCGAATTTCCTTCAAAGGTGTTGGAATGCGCGCTGCTGACCTATTAGGATTCATACATACTAATGTGTGTGGACCTGTGACAACCCTCGCGAATGCGGAAATAATAAACAAACAAGCATGTGAATTATATTGCGGAAATAGGTAGTTTTTTAAAAACTTTTATACATGCAAGTTAAATAAAACGAGGAGTGTCAAAATATTACAACTAAGTGCGGAAAAATAACAAAGAGACGGAGTCTCTCAAAATGTTAACAAAGAACAAGTGTTTAGCAAATAAGCTAAAATCGTCTAGAGGTTAATCTTCCAGGGACAACGCCCGCTAGCTCACACCCGAACCCCAAAATATCATATCCAAAAAGTCAATCCATGCAAGCAACCTGTTCATTCATGAAAAACATGAACGCCACCGTCAGTGGGGAGTAACTCCGGGTTCTCCCAGCCATATCACATCAAACGTACATATAAGGAAATACAAAAGTAAAATCATGCATATATAGATATCCATGTGAGTTACGATAAGGATAGATAGGCAATTCTATAGATAATGATAAGATCATGTGTAAATCAATTCCGTAACCATCATGTTATTCAAAGACTCGGGGAAGACACTCTTAGGCAATCGAATACGCTCACTAGGGCCTGCATCTCACCGTTAGCGGTATAAGATTGATAAGATTGAGACTCGACAGACAAACCAAGTCAAGTCATGCGATGATCACAGTAAATCCAACATATTATCATCCATTCACGAACCAAGACATTGACGGTGTCCAATCATGCAATGACCATGAACAATATCATGAAATCACGCATTCACAGACGACACAAGACGACAACTCTCACGGTAAATGAAACGCACTAGCATCGTGTACATGGCAAGTATGATTAAAAGGCATCCACGGGATCATATTTCCCTGAACTCATACTCGATGCTTACATTTCGCCTATGTAGACTAATTTCCTCTTGGTAGGAACGATAATTAAACGGCTCCTAATCTAAACCTGGCCAGATTCTCGGAATCACATTTTCCGATTCGACATGCGATAAAGCGTTTCGCATCCAAGACTCGGTCTTACAAAGAAAACGCCGAGTACCCCAAATTCGGTAGATCAATTCACGAAAGAGGCGGAAAAGAGCTAAAGCCTCATAACAAGCGGTACGCTACATGCAAATAACACCACCTCGCAAGTACACAACATTTGACGGCCGGGTCGATCACCGCATAGCGTTCAACTCCCAACAACGTCGTCGTATGCCCACTAACACATGCAATTAAGCAGTAGGATACCTCTCCGTTCCGACATTCCAGCCTTACGAACGGGAAGGTAGCCAAGGGAATGCGAATACAAAGCACAAGACAAAATAGTGCTCAAACCGTATCATTTGTGAAAACCGACTCAAAGTGGGAACATACCAAAAACCGTCACAAAACATGTGATACAAGCGAATGAGA
>JAIUZE010007748.1:0-11816 GCA_022085475.1 Heliosperma pusillum | reverse complement strand
ATTCACATGATTACGTGTTGATTAGGGTTTGAGTGTATCATGGCCATGTTTCTGAGAGGAACCTCTGAGCTAGCATACCAGCTTCCCTACCTCGAGTTATAGTTTATTATCGGTTTCACATGATAGCTTTCACATGCTCGGTTATTTGTTAGTTATCTGTTTCATAACATGAAAAGCATATCATATATGTTTAAGTTTTGTATTTTCCATATACATTGCTTTTATGTTATTCATGTTTCATTAAACTCGACATTTCGTGTCTGGGAGAACTCGGAGTTACTCCCCACTGACTGTGGCTTCCGTGTTTATATTTAATGCGGTCGAACATGTGGTGAATGCATATTTGGGGTACATTGACGAGCTAGCGAGCGAAGTATTTACCTTGGACCTATATTCGGTTCTTAGATTGTATATTATTATACACTCTTTTTATTTCCGTATTTATACGGGAGATATGTCTCCTGTCTTGTATAATTCTTATGTATAATATAAATTTTCTTTTGTAATGAACCTTTTTATTTATGACACCCTTCGTTATTTATTTAAATTAATTTTTTTTCTTTCCGCAAATTTGAGGGTGTCACAGTGAGTGCTCAGTTGTTATGGAATATAGAGTTAGAATGGTGAACCCATTTATCTTGAGAATTAGTAACCACCATAATTTGCTAATGTGACTATTTGTATTTGAGGCTTCGAGCATAGTTGTGATCGAATTAACGATGTTATGGCGTATTAAAGAATCCTTATAGCCGATAATGGATTGTGAATTTTCCCTTGTCGTGAGACTTTGGATGAGACTAGTTGGATCTTAGATAATTATGTTTGGTTGGGTGGATTGTGTTTTGATTTTCGAGGATAAGAAAGTTCATTGTAAATTTAGGATAATGAGTTTGAAGTAAATTGGATTAAAGGATTTCATGGTATGTCCTTTACTTTGTGGTTGTTAGCGATCATGTTTCCCTAGAGATAAATATTTTGTTGGTAGTTTCTAGTAAGAGTTTGATGAAACTAAGAAGATTAGAGTGCGTAATGAATTTTTCTTGTGGATTGTTAGTTGTGGAGTCTACCGTGCCGATAGACCTTAGTAGATTCTAATTGGATTCGAATAATTGGGATTTGTTACTCGAAGTTTCGTGATTATGGAATATTTTTGTAGGATTTCTGATGATTGAAAATGATGAGTTGCAAATTGGGTAAATTGCATTCTCTTGAGGATTAGAGTATCAGTGGAGTTAGTGCTATTGAGTTCTTGTAGATCTTCGTGTGGACTTCATCGTGATTCTTCCTTTCCCTAAGAATTCGATTTGTTTTGTTTTTGCGTGTTTTGTATATATTTTGTTATCGTGATTTGTGAACTTTATGTTCGAGTCGCTCTATGTACATGTAATGTCGTGTTATTTGATTTTATCTTTGATAAAACTTTCAAATTTCCATATTATATTTCTAATTTAACGTTTCAAAGAAGTCTAAAGATGGTTTGTGTACCCTCTTTTTGGAGGAAATGGATTTCTTTTACTTTTATATTTGGATTTTGCGTTTGGTTGGATGTTTGCACTTGTTATTGGAGACGCGTCTGATAACTAGTCCTGCACTTACTAACGTTGTTTTGAATTTCGATTTCACTAATTTGACATTGATTTGATTTTGGATAATTAGAGTTCTCGTTCGCGACGAGCATTCTTGTGATCCGTAAATAGAGTTTCGCTCTTATGAAAATTCTCCTTAAACCCTTTTCTAGATGAACCTCGTTTCATAAATATTTTCCCTTATAAAAGTTTTCGTATTAATTTTGAAAACCGATTCTTATCCTTGATACTTTAGTTTTCTATTCGCAAGTTTCGAGGACGAAACTTTTTAAAAGGTGGGGTGATCGTAACACCCAGAAATGTACCCTATTTTTCTAGTAGAAATATTTTACGAAACCTTTTCAGCAAATTTAAGTTTTAATTTAGAATTTAAAGTTTCGAGTCGAATTTAGAATTTCCGAGTTCGTATTTGGAATTTCCGCGGATTCCATGAGAATCCCGTCTTGAGTCGTCTTTGACTTTTCTTGACTTTTGAGTCGTCTTTGACTTTTCTTGACTTTTGAGTCGTCTTTGACTTTTCTTGACTTTTAAGCCGTCTTTGACTTTTTGTTGACTTTTCCGACTCACCTTTTACTTATACTCCCTCCTAACCTTAACCTAATTCATTCTAACACAAACACAAACCAAAACCCTTTCTTCTTCCTCACCATAAACACCAAAAACCTTGCTTCCAATTTTGATCCGTCTTTGAATCACCGTATCTCCTTCGTTTCTTATTGAAATTCACGTAAGTTCGTCTTATTCTTCCCCTCTTAGCTTCCTCTATCCGTATTGGTAATAAAATTACCGTCTTTCTCGCTTTTTAAATTATCCGTCTTTCTCAAGGTAAATGATATTCATATTTTATTATCTAATTGTATGTAGGTGGAGACTAGAAAGGTTTAGAATTGATTAAAGACGCGAAAAGGTAACGGTGAAGGGTTACTCGATATCATTTACGTGTTTTATGTGATTTCTAGGATAGAAACCGTATTTAGATTATGGTTAGTATGCTTAGGACTTGTGTTGTTGTTGATGGATGTTAGTTGTTAATTGATATGAGAATTGATGATTTGTGGTGATAAATGAGGAGTTTGTTGTTGATAACATGTTGATTTTTGATCGTCCTTGAATCCTGTGAAGGATGCAGGCTGCGTTGGGGGACGCAGGCTGCGTCATAGGACGCAAGCTGCGTCGTGGTGACGCAGGCTGCGTCATCGCTGCCAAAAAGAAATTTTTCCTACACTGACCTTTTCGTAAAGTGATCATATCTCCTTCGTTACTACTTGCTTGTACTTGCTGGGTTGGGCGTGGTGACATCTGCGTTGGAACCGTAAGGGAAATCAGCTTACTCACCAGATCACTTGAAATTTAGGAAATTTGCATATCAAAACTGCAGTATGACCGTTTGAATATTAAGTGGACCCTTTTTTGCGTTGGTTTGCCAAACAACGTTGTTTTGGAGAGGTGATCTATTTTTTATTTATTATGCTTCATAACTTTTTCTAATGCTTATGTATCATTATTGACTCATGTTTATCCATATTTAAACTGATAATGATTCCCTATCTCATGTTTTGTGACGGTTTTTTGTATGTTCCCACCTTGGTGAGTCGGTTTTTACAACTGTTACGGTTTGAGCACTGTTTTTTTCTTGTGCTATGAATTCTCATTCCCTGGCTACCTTCCCATTCGTAAGGCTGGAATGTCGGAACGGAGAGGTATCCTACTGCTTAATTGCATGTGTAGTGGGCATACGACGACGTTGTTGGGAGTTGAACGCCTTGCGTTGATCGACCCGGCCGTCAAATGTTGTGTACTTGCGAGGTGGTGTTATTTGCATGTAGCGTACCGCTTGTTATGAGGCTTGTGCTCTTTTCCGCCTCTTTCGTGAAGGTTGACCGAATTTGGGGTACTCGGCGTCTATGATTGACCGAGTCTTGGATGTGGAACGTCTTACCACATGTCGAATCGGGAAACGTCTTATCCCGAGAGTCTGACCAGGTTTAGACTAGGACCGTATTATTATCGTCGTCCAACAGGAGGAAATTAGTCTACATATACGAAATGTGATCGTGTATGCGTTCAGGGAAACGTCTTATCCCGTGGATGCCTTTTAATCATACTTGTCATGTACACGATGCTAGTGCGTTTCATTTACCGTGAGAGATGTCGTCATTGTGTCGTTGTGTTTGGATGGATGATTACATGAATGATTATATGATTGATCATTGAATGACTTGGCATGGTTTGTTTGTCGAGTCTCAATCTTATCAAACTTATACTGCTAACGGTGAGATGCAAGCCCTAGTGAGCGTATTCGGTTGCCTAAGAGTGTCTTCCCCGAGTTTTTGAATAACATGATGGATTCGGATTGTATTCCATATGCTCTTATCATTATCTATAGAATTGCCTATCTATCATTATCGTTTCTCACATGTATATCTATATATGCATGCTTATCTTTTGTATTTCCTTTTATGTACGTTTAATGTGATATGGCTGGGAGAACCCGAAGTTACTCCCCACTGATTGTGGCGTTCATGTTTTTCATGGATGAACAGGTTGCTTGCATGGTTGGCTTTTTGCTGGACATTTTGGGTTCGGGTGTGAGCTAGCGGGCGTTGTCCCTGGATTAAAACACCTCTAGACGATTTTAGCTTGTTTGCTAAACACTTTTACTTGTTAACTTTTTGGAGAGACCTCGTCTCTTGATGTAGTATAATTCGTACTTTAGTTTGTAATATATGACACTCCTCGTATTCTTTCCTTGCATGTATAAAAGTTTTTAAAACTTCATATTTCCGCTATATAATTCACATGCTTGTATGTTTTATCTTTCCGCATTCGCGAGGGTTGTCACATATTGACTAATAACAAGCACATGAACTCAACATTCAGTTCAAATTCAATTATATTCTTTTCTTTTCTTATTTCGTACCATGACTCGTTTTGCCATAATAAAGTTTCACCCTTGGTCAACATATAAGATTTCGATTAAATTTGAGTATGGTAACGTGTTGGCTAAGCATAAATAATACGTTACAACATTTTGTTCAAAATCTATCTTTTTATATTATTTTCGAAACTATTCATGTCAAGCTTGCCAATTAATAATCAAATTCAATTCCAAAATTCGGGTATTACTTGTAAAGTAGTAATTATTCCAAGTCATGCAGGTGATATTCGATTTTATTTTTTTCAAAAAATTTTTTCCTTTTTTTTTTTTACGAATTTTCCAACCTCCAGGAGGCACTCTATATCCCGCACTATCCCACACTGAGGCTGGCGCCTCAAGGATTTCAATCCTCGCCCTTTTTCAAATTTGTCCAAATTTAGTATTGGTGCGAAGTGGATCGTGCTTCATTATGCTGCCACACACCCTCACTCTTTACTACGGTCAAATCTGAATGTATCATACTTATTTTCTTTCTTTTATATTTTTACTTTAATTTATTTTTATACTATTCATCCCTTCTTCTTTCAAGACAAAAATAATCATATTAAATTTTATGATCCAAAACATGATAAAGGATGTTTAATTTCCGTTTCTCACATGTTCGATCAATCTAAATTCAAAGTCGACATCGTTTCTTTGTACATGCATAAATCAACAGACTTAGTCAAACTTCACAAATTGGGTTAAACTAATGGATGCGCCTTCATACATTAAACCCATTTTATCAACTTTCGCACTTATATAACGACCTGTTGAGTCCTCCGCAACATGCTTATAAAATTAGGTACATGAGACCGGCCTATAAGCAAGTGACGTTCCATCCTAAAACCAATTGGTGATAGGAGGAGTAGTCCACTTCCTTATAAGCTAGTCTCTTCACTATTATTCTACTGATGTGGGACAATGCCCCCCCCCCCCACACACATATGAGAAGAGACCTCAACAATCTCCCCCTTTCACATGTGTGTGTGCCGATACTCCCCCTCACTTGAATTGGCGCTACTATGCACCCGACACAACCCCGTATTAGGCCAACCAGGCTACTCCGCACGATGCTACTCCACATCTCTGGTCGACCAAGGGTGAGAGTCTCGCGGTGGTGCTACTCTGCAACCACGACGCTACTCCGCGTCATCTCGAGCACCATCACCACATCGCACCTGGCGGTCCCAAGCCGAACCGTCGGCTCTGATACCACTTATTGAGTCCTCCGCAGTAGGCTTATATAATTAGGTACATGAGACCGACATATAAGCAAATGAGGTTCCATCCTAAACCAATTAGTGATAGGATGAGCAGCCACTTCCTTATAAGCTAGTCCATTCATTATTATTCTACCGATGTGGGACAATGCCCCCACACACATATGGGAAGAGACCTCAACAGATTATGATTGATTAGTGAGGTCGCTTTGAGGGGGGGGGGGGATGGGTGTTCGATTAAAGAGTTTCACAATACGTACCTTCACCACTTACTATGTAATATCTATTTTTACATTGTGAATAAAATTTAAATTTAGGTGAATATGTTAATAAATTATCAATGTGAGTATCTCGTGAATATGTTATTATGGGCAGTTGTCTCATTGATTATGGGTCAGATCCCCTCTCATTAGGAGGCAAGCGGGGAACTAAAATGGATCCCTACTTGCCCTCCCACTTGCCTCCTTGTGAGAGGGGATCCGACCCCTCTTCATTAAAAACGGATATGCCTTGTCTTCAATGAGAATTTGTGTATTATGGGAAATAGATCTGGCAAACAGATCGTGTCGTATCTGGTTCGTGTTCGTGTCATATGTTAAACGGGTCATGAACCCCAAACCAAACCCGACCCAATTAAATTTTGTATCGTGTTCGTGTCGACCTACTTACTTAAATGGGTTATCAAGTATCAACCCTAATCAGTTATTTAATGTGAATATATGGATAAAATTAAAATTAAAATATATCAAATGTGATCTCTACCGGTAGAGAAACAAAAAATATAAATGATGGTATACTTTTTTATATTTTGTGACAGAAGCTTTTGACGGGTCAATTAATACCCACATTCCTGAAAAAAGACAAGTCTTTTGTGATTTACTAAACTGGTCTTATCTACTCAAGTGAGATATATTTGACCTATTAAAAGCGTCACAAGAGGAGACTTACTTTCTTTCACTAACTAACTATGGCCTATGAGACGATATACTGAGAGTAGAATATAATTAGACTGTATTACTTGTGACTTTTCATAGCTCCCCTCCCACTTGTCTTTTCACTTGCGCTCCCACTTATTTTTTTATAAGAGGTCAGAAGCTTATGATGGCCTAATGCATTTAAAAATGAGAACTTGTGTGATATAATCTACCATTTTCCTCCTGCCACTGGCATCCGCATATCAGAGATACTTTCCCGGTTAAACTAAAGAGACAGCAGCTTTGGGTCAGGAAATATCATTTGACGCAGATTTTATTCCATTGTGTTCAAACAAAGGCTAAAGATGATTCCTTAACAGGGCCTAATTTTTTTTTTTGGTACAAATAACAGGGCCTAAATGGTATGGATATTAAAGTAGGAAATTCATTGTGTAAAGATGATTCCTTAACATTTAAAATGAAAAAGACGCAACTTTTTTGCATAAAATAGCGCTAACATATATACACTGATATACCTAGGTAGGAGCCGATATCCTCTCCATTACAAGAAAAGAAATGTACCTCTATTTCTTTTGAGCGATCTGGATTAAATCTCGCAACGGTTGTAGTTCTGTCATAAAAGTAATGTTGTCCTTTCATTTTGGCACAAAAACCAAGGAAAGAGTAGGGAACCATCTGTGGTTCCACTTTATAAAACCATCATAATCATAATATAGAAATGACAATAATTTATTGAGACAGCTTGAAAATAAATAAAACAAGAATTAACTAGGACACACGAAGTATTAGATAAAAAATGGAGAGTTGAAAATGGTGAGAATTCAAATTGCCCATGTGTATAGTTCAATTGGATAACTGAAACTAGGGCTGAGCAAAAATATACGATACGGTTTTAATATACGGATATGATACGGTATACGGTTTTAATTACACGGATTTTCGGGTACACGATACCAATTTCCGGGTATACGATACGGTTTTTTAAAAACCGTATCGGGTCCGGGTCGGGGAAAATCAAAACCGCGTATACGGTTTTTGATACGGTTTAATTAAAAATAACAAAAAGTAAGTTGTATATGAAACTTTGGGTTTGATATGTACTAATTTGTGTAAAACTTTGTGGGTCAATCTTTGGATGTGAAACTTGCAATGTATGTAGGTGTCAAAGATTTATTTGATACGATGAAAGTTTGCAAGTAGTATTTGAAACTTGCATTTTGGCATCTTAAAACAAACTTTGCAAGTAGTTTTGTTTCGTAATAATATGCCTAATAGATTATATGGGCATCCTTGTAATGAGCCGTTACTAATTTTGTGAAATCAAATTTTGAGTTTTGACCATTATTAATTAAACCGGATCCGGGTATACGGTTTTCGGGTACCCGGTTTAACCGGGTATACGAAAACTGGGTACATTGTTAAACAGGGTCGTATCCGGGTATTAGTTTTTTGCCTTAGAAAAACCGGGTACCCGATACGATTTTTAAAACCGTATCGGATACCCGATTTTGCTCACCCCTAACTGAAACTGTAAGAAATTTAAGCATTAGTCATTATACAAATTATCCACCGATATTACCGGATTTAAAAAACCTCTCTCTAACATAACAACAAGGATCATCTGTCCCTTATACAAACAATGGTCTCATACATGTTTTTATCTCAAATGACGACTACAATGAAGAATGGGACATTCATCTGTTCTTCATTGAAGAAACTTCATCCTATTGAGTTGTTGGATGGAAATAAAATATTGCGACAATCTTGCGTTTGTAGTTGTGTCATAAAATTTCATCACCTTTGATAAATTGTACTCAAATGTAAAATAAATTATACTCCATACTCTGTATATCAGCTTCAACATGGTTGTTTTTAATGAAACTAAAAGAGACTCGGATTTGGTCATTAACGTTATCTATTAGTAGAGTCTGTATCGAGCATAGAATGTTACAGAGTATTACATTAAAGTTAAGCGATAATCTATTAGTGATGATATCATATCATACTGGTATGAATGTTCAAAAAAGGTTTACTTCGTTGGTTAAATTAAACTTTTCTGACTAGTTTTGTTTAAATTGAACCGTTAAAGTAGTATTCAATGGACGATATCCATTGAATACTATGTATGAAACCAACACTACTTTGTTAAAATAATTGGTAATAACACAAAAAACAACAAAAAAATATTATATAAAGTTTATGGCTAAATACGAAAACGCATGCATGCTCTAGGCACGCATAATACAAGTTACATGAGGCATCCTCAATTGCTCGAGAGTTACAACCTTTCATGTTAGTCAAATGTTTGATGAAAGAGAGTATAAGGGTATTTTAATAAGGTGAACTTCAAACACGACATCATTTACATTAAAATTAGATTATTGTTTTTGTTAAACTAACAACGAGATTAAAGAGCAATAAGTTATACTAGAAATAGAGCAAATAAGAAATTTCTTAGACAACAATCACGTAAAATTCGATCCATATATAACATGCAAAACATATACATAAACTTAGCTCAAATGAGAAACACCAAGATGAACGATGTATCCTCAATTCAAGCCAGCCCTCTTACAACTACTCGAACATAAAGATCCCGGACCGTACCGCTCGCGAATGAACCGGTTACATTGACAGAAGTAGAGAGGTGAGCACAGCCTTTTATGGCAATGAATGATATCTCTTCAAGAATAAAGAAGCTTAATTGGAGTCTCCCTCGAAAAGCAAGATAATTAGTGGATAATCATCTTTTTTTTAATAAAGAGAACTAAGTGTTGATTATGATTTGATAATAATAATGTTTGTGTGATGTCTTGGAAATGCACTAACCATTCGCCATGGTGGCCTACGAAGCCAATAAAAGATATTGCGACCATTAGAAGACTAGAAGAGCCATCAAATTCTTAAATCACTAATCACTAGTACAATTATACCCTACCATGGCGGTTGTAATAACCTAATAGTGGCGGTTTCCTAGCGACGTGATTGTTGGGGTCATATTTATTTTGTGTCGGTTATAAAATCGCCACCATAAGTAAGCTATGGCGTCGGTTGTAAGTCCAAAACCGCCACTATAGGGTAACTTATAGTGTCGTATGTGCGTCTAAAACCGCCACCATAGGGTAAGCTATCGTGTCGGTTGTAAGTCAAAAACCGCCACAATGGGGCTACCTATAACGTCGATTGTAGGTAAAAAACTGTCACTAGAGACAAACTTATAGTGGCATTTCTAACATGAGAACCGCCATAATACGCAAACCAATTGTGGCGTTTGTAAGTTAAGAACCGCCACCATAGATAGATATTTTTTTAAAAAAAAAAAATATTTGATACCAAAACTTCAGCAACAATATCCTATAGATTTCACAAACCAAATATCAAATGAACAAATAATACATACTCCGTACAACAGAAATTACATGTTGATGTTAAAAAATTACATGCAAACCAACACGCTTGCATATCATCGGACACTACTGCTGATGTTAAAAAATTTACATAAGTGTATAAAAATTTACATACACGTCATAGTTAATAAACTAATAAAAATTACATGTTTTCTAAGCCTTTGGTAGCTCACACCTGGTAGCTCACACCTGTTGAACATTATTCATCTAGTCAATCAATAGTGTTGAATCTGTAATAATAAATTTAACAAACCAATAGTAAAAAAAACAGTTTAAACATTAGTAAAACAACCGTATAGTTTTACGTAAAATCAACCTAAGACACTATAAATAATGAGCTATCAATGCGTTGAGTTTCGCTGAAAATTTTTGGTGCTCCGGTCCAAGACCAAATTTTTTAGGCCTGGTCTATGGTCTACGTAAATACTTTTTTTAGGTCTTCGGTCCACTAAGGTTACTCAGGTTGTAACAATGTGTATTTCATTTGCAAAACACGAGAACTTACTTTTGTATCCACATCAGCTAATGATCTTGCAATCACTCCTTAGCACATCGTTGACTACGAAGTTAGTATTTCCACTTGCCTGAAGACGTGATAGAAAACACATTAAAGACAATCGACGCAAGAAAATCTCGTTTATATGGGAATAATGGGCATAAATGATAAGATGGTCATACTCCTCGTCATATACAAAGCATCTATAAATAAATACCGTGATAATGAATAAATGTCAGACATTGGCATTAGATCCCAGTAGATTAAAATTATATTCTAGAGAGTTATTAAAAAAGATTTTGTCAAAATACCTGACCTTGGCTGCCATGACAATTGGACTACCCTTGATGGGTGTGTTCTGCCGGACTTAATCGAGCTATCTAACTATACAAGAACTTCATGGTTTTCATATGTAATCCTCAATTCCAGTCAACTACTGTGCAACAATAGAAAACAATAGAAAATAACTTCAATAATCATTCAGAGAGTGATACATTTACACTTACTATCAATCCGTTGAGTTTTGGTTACCTTTGCTTTTGATATAAAGATCAAGAAAAGAGGAAGGGACCATTTCGAGAGTAGTATAAATGAAAACAGTCGAAAAATAGAGGAAAATACCAGCAAAATCACCAAGTTTCATTCAAAGCCGTTCCCAACTCATAACTTAAAACATCTCAACTCACGAACAACGACTCTTTGATGCATCACTTCTGCCACTTATCTGCTATGTGTTATGAAAATGATTTTGCTTCTCGAACCCTTTCATCGTTTCACATAATTCTCAGACCATCCCAAATCTCCTTGCTCCAATATCATCTATTATAATCGAACACTTTACTAGAATTGCTTGGCCTGGCTGCACAAATTTGTTCAAGAATCATGAAAATAGTTGTATCATTGGAAGGGAGTAAATTATATAACACGACAAATACGTAAATAATTAAGTTTCATCCACTGCGACACTTTGCTAGACTTCCTGGTGCCGCCTTCATAACCGTAAATATTTCAGAAGTTCTCATAACAAACTCGGAGGCTCTGAATTACAAAAACAGCTTTCACAAATGGCTTGTCAATACAGAAAAAAATTGTCTAACTAGATGGTTAGTATCCTACATTTTATAGTTCGAACAAACTGTCATTTGAAACACGTATAACAAGGCGCGAACAATAGCTCAACTAAATTGAGTAAAAATTAAATTAAATGTACATTAAACAAGAAAACAAAAGCTTTACATATCTAAGTTGTTGC
>JAIUZE010007747.1:0-10292 GCA_022085475.1 Heliosperma pusillum | reverse complement strand
TTAATCATTGAAACAAACTCGCCTTGTATTTATATTGTCAAACAAATCATTCTGATAACTATTTTTAAATTTCGTTTATTAAATTTCATGTTTTTCATATCCCGAAATATAATCAAAGTTTAATTATTTATATTTGTTCATATTTTTTTAATTTCGTTTTATCAAATTTCGGGTTTTTGGTATTGTTACGATTATTATTATTAATCAAACTTTCATTTAAATCGTTTAACCCTAATTTGGTTCGATTAATCCAAAACATAGTTCGATTATATTAATCAAATCGATGAACCCTAAAAATCTAATTCGATTATAGTAATCAAATCCTTCGAGTAATTGATATAATTAAGTAAATAATTACAATATTCTTTACATATTTAGGATTATACGTTTGTATATAAATAATTGTTACCATGATCTTAGGAAAGAATTTTACAGGATATATTTTCCGATTATAAAAATTGATTCTGTTTTTATTCATGATGATTCCTAAATAGGAGGCACTACTTGTTAACAAAAATGAAAAGAAATTTATTAACAATTAAATTCCGAAAAAATCAATATATATACAATACAAAAATAAAACGAAATTTATTAAAAATTAAATTCCGAAAAAATCAATATACTATACAAAAATAAAACAAAACCATGATGCTTCCTAAATTATAGCCTTAATAGGAGGCACTGTTTGTTTCCTTAATGAAGTGGTGGGTCATTTGAATTTTAAATTTAAGGTTGACGTAAAAATTGATAAAATCACTCATAATTTGAAAATATTAACTTTAACTTAATTTGAATTATTTCAAATTTTTAAAAACGGTTAGTCTATTAAATTTGATTTTTCCATTAGTTGAAGTGAAATTGAAACTTAAAATCATAACATTGATGATTTGAGGTATTGAAACTTGATTTTATTCGAATTATATTTAACATATGAGCTTTGTCGTTTGAGATTTACACCATTATCGCCAAACTAGATATTTTGAATATAACCATTGGCGTTGATTCGGGGTTTAGGGTTTGAATATAGGTTTAGATATCGGGGGTTAGTTTATTTAGGGTTTAGTATTTAAGGTTTAGGGTTTAGGGTTTAGGGTTTAGTGGTTAGTAACTTATGTAAATGGATACTTAGTTATATCGAATCATAGCTTAAACCCAGCTTATTATCTAAATGGATACATAGTTATATCGGACCATAGCTTAAACCCGGCCTATTATGTAAATGGATAGATAGTTATATCAGATCATAGCTTAAACCCGGCTTATTATGTAAATGGATACATAGTTGTATCTGATCATAGCTTAAACCATGCTTATTATGTAAATGGATACATAGTTATATCCGATCATAGCTTAAACTCGGCTTATTATGTAAATGGATACTTAGTTATCTCCGATCATAGCTTAAACCCGGCTTATTATCTAAATGGATACATAGTTATATCCGATCAAAGATTAAACCCGGCTTATTGTCTAAATGGATACATAGTTATATCCGATCAAAGCTTAAACCCAGCTTATTATCTAAATGGATACATAGTTATATCCGATCAAAGATTAAACCCGGCTTATTATCTAAATGGATACATAGTTATATCCGATCGGAGATTAAACCCGGCTTATTATCTAAATGGATACATAGTTATATCCGATCATAGCTTAAACCCGGCTTATTATCTAAATGGATACATAGTTATATCCGATCAAAGATTAAACCCGGCTTATTATCTAAATGGATACATAGTTATATCCGATCATAGCTTAAACCCGGCTTATTATCTAAATGGATACATAGTTATATCCGATCAAAGATTAAACCCGACTTATTATTATCTAAATGGATACATAGTTATATCCGATCATAGCTTAAACCCGGCTTATTATCTAAATGGATACATAGTATATCCGATCAAAGATTATTAAACCTGGCTTATTATCTAAATGGATACATAGTTATATCCGATCATAGCTTAAACCAAATTACACTAAAGTTAAGTACACTAGAATTATAGTCAATTTATTAAAAAAAAAAAAAAAAAAACTAAACTCAATTACACTAGAATTATAGTCCATTTTATAGAAAACCCTAGAAGATCAAGTTAGGCAAGTCTAACTTACTAAAAAAAAATCAATTACACTAGAATTTTAGATTTATAGTCAATTTAATTTTAAAAAAACTAAAGTTAAGTACACTAGAAATCTAGAATTATAGTCAATTTATTAAAAAAAAACGAAACTTTCATAAAATCTCTTCACTTCCTTACCCTAATTTATCAAGTTAGGCAAGCCTAACTTATTAAAATAAAAAATAAAAAAAATAAACCACTATAAAAGCAATCACACGGCCCACTTACCCTATCATTTCATAAAATCTCTTCACTTTCTTTAGCCTAATTTATAAATTCTACTCTTTTCTTCCAAAAAATAACCTCTTCATCTCCTTCCTACTATCAATGGCGAACCAAGTTGAAGATGGAGGCATTGATTCAATTGACTACAATCGTTTATTGTTACTATTTTTGACATGCAAACAAATTCAATTTTCAGTCAATTCAGTCATTATTGACATGCAAACAACATCAATTTCAGTCAATCTCACACACAACCAGTAATATCAATATTGTTACAATTTTTATTAATTCGTTTTTCACAGTACTTTTTTTAAAATCTTATATTATTTGTTAGTACTTTACACATAGAAAAAAAATACAAGACGTGTATTTTATTGACGATATTATTGACGAAATTGACCATATTTGAAGATATTATTGACGAAATTGACCCTATTTGAATCTGAACAAGATTTATATATTAATTAAAAAAACGAAATTGACCATAAAATTATGAGGATACCTAAATTATAGCGTTGATTGGGTTTTCATTA
The DNA here is from genome assembly GCA_022085475.1 of Heliosperma pusillum. NCBI lineage: Eukaryota > Viridiplantae > Streptophyta > Magnoliopsida > Caryophyllales > Caryophyllaceae > Heliosperma > Heliosperma pusillum. Next base: position 7,411 of record JAIUZE010007747.1, on the reverse strand, counting down.
TTGATGATTCCTAAAATTAATTAAGACCAATTTTTATTAATTCGTATAATATATAATTACGAGTATTTCACGTAGTAACCTTCCTATAATATATAATTTCACATAAAAATAATTAAACAAGATATTATTTGTTAGTACTTTACACATAAAATAAAAAAAATACAAGACGAGTATTTTATTGACGATATATAATCCCCTATATGAAGATATTATTGACGAAATATATTCCCCTAATTGAAGATATTATTGACGAAATTGACCATATTTGAATCTGAACAAGATTTATTAACTTAAAAAACGAAAATTATAATTTAGTGATAATTATGATGATTCCTAAATTATAGCCTTGATTGGAGCCAGTAATTAGTTTCCATAACGGAGTAGTGGGTGCCAATTTAAATTTTAAAAATCAAAAATTGACTTAAACACATCATATTAAATAGGGCAGTTGAAATTTAAAAAATTAACAACTTTTCTATAAACAAGGTAACAATTTTTGTTAATAAAAAAAAATATTTGGAAATATTATGTGAGTAATTTTAAAACAAGATTTTTTTTAAACACGGTTTAATTTATCATTTATCAATATGAACATTTCAAACACAATATAAATTAATTATTAAAATTGTAAACATTAATTTCAGTGTTTTTATAAAGGATTAAATTGAAATTGAAACATTTCCAAAAAAAAAATGAAAACCAATGAAATTATAAAACTATTTTATTTTAAAGAACGAAAGTAATAACATAATTATACTATATCGTATGATTATTTAAAAAAGAATAATCACAATTTTAATTTTTTGTATTACGGTTAAATTTATCGAATTAAACTAGTGTCACTCGATTTGATTAATATAATCGAATTAGGTTATGAGGGTTCATCAATTTGATTAATATAATCGTATAATTATCTAAGTTTGATGAATAAAAGATGTTAAATGAATAAAAGAATTTAATTAATTTAGGGTTAAACGATTAAGTTTGATGAATTAAATTAGGGTTAAAGGATGTTAAATGAATAAAAGAATTTAATTAATTTAAGGTTAAAAGATTTTAGTCTAAATTTGATGAATAAAAGAAATAAAAATAATAATAGTAATGCCATAAACCGAAATATGTGTGAAGAAATAAAAATAAAAATAAAAAACTAATCGTCAGAATAAATAAAATTGGGCTTGGAAATATATAAAATTGGGATTTGAATAAAATTCTACCATAATTAGAGTTGACTAGAGATAGTGATTAAGTTAACTATAGATGTTAAATGACTAACCTACCCCTAAACTAACTACCATAGGTTAACTCAAGTTTGCCACATGTCACATTCCTAATGGTTGTGTATGGAAAATGCCATACACATTGTGTATGTGTAGCACCTTCCCAATTAGAGTACCGAAAGTAACCACTTAAGTCCTATAATTAACGTTCGATTATAAAGGGAAAAGGATTCCTTGCATTAATGTAGGGATTGGTAGGTTATTGATTCCATTAGACATTAATTAAGCTCTAGTTTTTAGGCACCATGAGTCTTTATTGTTACACAAATCTTACAATAATATAAAAAGGCTTGTTGAGCCTCCATTGAAGTGACACGTGTCACGTCTCCATTTCTTGCCACATGTCACCTTTATAATTAACAAAAAAAAATAAAAAAACAACGTACATAATTATTGTACTTTAATTTCATTTCTCTTGCCTTTTTGTATACCTTGACGCAATAAAAAAAAAACTAAATTTTTAAATTAAATATCTCAATTGATTCCCATTATTGCATCTTCATTACCAACTATTTGTAATCTTTCTATAAAATAATATAAAAAGGCTACATTGAGTAGCTAATAGAATGATACATGACGAGGTACAATTCCATGTTAAATTAAAAATAATCTATACTATATTATAAAAAGTCTAACTGAGCGATGTGTTGAAGTCACGTTGACGTGGCGTCATTGGCATCTAACCAAACCTCTATATAGCTTATGTGAGTTTTGCATCCTTTCATTACCGTCTTAGGCACCCACTAACTGAAGACTCTTCACCTTCTTTTAACATTAAAATGATAATTACCGCAATTATCTGTAAAATAATAAAAGGGATAGGTTTGAGACGTCCAAATGCAGTATGTAAGCAAAACGAAAATACGATTTCTACAAATTCTCCGGCTAATTACACAACAAAGAGAAGGCAAAAAGGTAAGAAAAATAATAAAGTCAATGGTAATTATACTCAATCAATGTTTACCATCCTTAAAAATCCAGTAAATGGAAATGTGAACGGTGTTTTAATCACCTTCAGTTACTCCATAATCACAGCCCGCATTAACATTACCATTACAAATTCCCAATTTAAAAACGTTTGGCTTCAAATATATATCTTCATATTGTTCATAGCTATCACGTCAAATTCTCATGTTCTCTTATCATTCCACAATTTATCACTTTTGAAGTTCATGTTTTGAATATTTTACAAAAATCTAAATAACTTTTATTTTGTGTTGTCTTTTAGGTTTTCACGCATGTGATTGAAAGAGGAAATATGGTGGGTTATGTAATCATTGTTCTAATGTGTTTTGTTTATTTTTAATTTGATTAATTTTTCTTATTGTACTCCTCTTGATTTTGATGTTACATATTTTACTCTTTTATCTACCCCCCCCTGCGTTTTTGTCATAAGTTTGGTTGATTTCGATTAGAAAGTCTTTGTTTGTTATTTCTTATTCTACTTAAGAGTATTTCGTTATTTTCTTTTTATATGTTTCCATGAATATTGTCTAGAGGTTAGAGAATTAGATTAAGAGCTAAGATAAATGGTAAGTATTTATTCTATCAAAAATTACAGAATAAGACCGGCTTAGGCGTGCGAAGCTCCATTTTATCGAAAAAATATAATATATAATAAAAATATTAGAATAAGGACCGCGTGTTCTCAATCCGAGGGACTCTTTAGACGGTCACTTTTATACAAGAACAAATTTTAATATACTGCTAATAAATGAATTGTATTTTTTTTTTACAAAATGAGACCGCTCAATCGCTCATAGTGTGAGAGTAGTGAGACTCACGCAATAATTAATGTTATTGTCGCTTTAAACTTCCAATTTGCCTTTCATTTAATTAATACATGTTTTAATCGCCAATGTACAAGCGGAAATATCTTTTAATTATAAAATATTATTGTTGCCACTCAATTTAAAAATGTTATGTTAGTTTTTATTTCCTTACCACTACCTTGAGTATATTGCTCAACAAAAATTCTTATGATTTTATTTACTTGGTTTGAATTGGTTTAATTATTGTATGCAAGTGAGCTGGCAAGCTGACCCACCCGAAAACGAGAAAAACCGACCGACCCGACAGAGCATACTATGCAACCCGAAACCGACCCGACCCGACCCGATGACGACCGTAACCCGTGACGGACCCGAAAATCAGTGACCCGGACCCGACCCAGACCCGACCCGACATTGACCCGACCCGATATTGACCCGATTAAATTGACGCCCTGACAATTATTAACCTTAATAATGATCAAAATGAAAGTGATTTATTGTTTAAATTGATATGTTTGACTTAATAATGAATTAATTAAACCAATTAATAATTTAAAACTAGATTTAATGGAAAAATATTGAAGTATTGCAAAAAAATAACCGGACCCGATTACGACCCGACCCAAACCCGACCCGACCCGATGAATCATTTGACCCGAAAATGACCCGACCCGGTAACGACCCAAACCCGACCCGACCCGACCCGAAAGGGTTGTCTGACCCGATACGACCCGAACCCGATATGACCCGACCCGACTGACCCGATTGCCACCCCTATATGCAAGTATACAAAAGTTGTGGTGAAATGGAGTGAAGTGAATATAACATTGTTGACAAATTTATCTTTTTTAAAAGAAATAAAATGTTAGTTTAATTTATTACTTATCCGTTGTAATTATTTGTTTCCTTTTGATTAAAGTAGGGAGATGATAACGCCACAATCAATAGCACTAACGCCAATCAAAATGTGAAAGAGTGAATGAGACAAAGGGAGTATATGTTACCACACCCCTTCAAATAACCCTCATAAATAAAAGAATATAAAAGACAAACAAATGAATGAGACTGAAAAAGTATATGTTATTAACATGAACTACTTTAAACTTTAATGATCGAAGTATTACTCCTATTACTACGTCATTCATTTATCTCGCTAAAAACATGAAGATATATTTAACTCATTTCATATGGTAGGGCCGGTAGTTTCCATGTAGTCTACTATACAAAATTTATTTTTGAAGAGTTTGTCTACCATCGCTATCAATTTTACCGTTTTGTCAACTAGAGACCAGAGTTTGCGTTCGACTATTATCGGCTATTATGTTTTGATATTATAAGTTTGAGAAAAAGCTCATTCATTTAGATGTGTGATGCAAACTTGTGAGACATTAGTTTACCTAGCATAAAATAAAGTTTACGCGGCAAATTTGAAATCGAGGTACGCAAAAGTGCAAGAAAAATAAAATATATGCCATGTAACATTAACAGGTCCGCGAATTTCGCGGGTATCAAAACTAGTTTTCATTTTAAAAGGCGCTATCTTTCCTAAGTTGAAAACGATATCACAGTATGCAAATGAGAGGGCAAGTGAATGACAAATGAATACCTCCATTTATCATCTCACTTGAATATTATAAGATATGCACTATTCATCTTCAGTTTGTAACAGATAGTGCCCGTCTTAAGTGAGACAAGCCGTTATTGTTAATGATTTGTCCAGGGGCGGCTAAGGCCCGGTTCAGGCTGAGCCCAAGAACCGGGCCTCCAACCTTAAAGGGCCTCATCATCAAATATGTTTAGAATATATTATAAACACAGTGAAGTTTTGACATGAAATTAATGGAGTCTAGTGGTTGAAGACTGGATGGGTAAGAAATTGTCATTAAAGTTGAGATCACCCAAATTTGACTCCCCATAACCCCATTTTCTAGTTTTAGACTTTGATTTTTCTTTTTTTTTCGCTTGTGAAGTTATATCATATTTTATGGTCATCTTTTTTTTTTCATCTTTCCATTTTTTTTTTATCTTTCCGTTTTTGTTTTCTTTGTTCACCTATTATAGAGTTACCCATTTTCATATAAGTATGAGCCTAGAAAACATTATTTGCTTATTTATCGGATATTTAAAATATTTCATAAAAAAATGAGTATTATCAAAAAAGCGTTAAAAAAATTCTCCACCAGACATCGTTTTAGATTTACTTATATTTGCGGAATGAGTTCCATAATTTTAGGCGCAATTGGTAGTATCTTTTAGAGCGGATATATATTTGGACACATATTTTGCTTAGTTGAAAGAGATCGGTAAATTCATTCATAGTACGTATTATCGCTAAAAATAATTGCAAAATAACACACTTGTATAATAATAACATAATTGTATGGGCCACGTCGACTGTCTAGCACATAGCCTCTTAAAAGTTTTGAGACGCCCCTGGATTTGTCCTATTTAATTCATGCATTTTGCTACACTTTTATATATTTTGTTAACTGTTCTTGGATCATGAGCTAAATGTATCGATTGTCTTGTGTGCAAGTTGGGTTGAACGGGAGGATATATGTGACTGTATTGTGGGAGTTCTAAGTTTCATGTACATGCAACGAGTTCTTGAGACTTAAAAAATAAAATGGATATTCTATATCGTATCCCTTTGTTTTTACATATTCTACTTGGTTTATATGCGGTCAAAGTTTGTTTTAAAGAAAACAAGAGGTGCCACTTAAAATACCTAAAACATAGAGATATCATGTAGAGTATGACAAAATAAAATCTTGTGTTCTTATAATCTTATTCAGCTCTTATCAATGATTCAATAAGCTCAAATAAAACACCTTGTCTTTTCTAGTATAAAGTATTTTATGTTCTAGAAAGATATAGTAATTCCTATTTGTGTAATACTTGGACATTAAATTTATTCACGATTAAAATACATCGAGTAATTAGCTTTACTTCAGATTTGTTGATTGTGTCCTTAATTATGCTCCCATAAATACTAGGATATGTATACTTCACTTGTGACTCCCTTTGGTTATAAAACAAAATTAGATAAAGGTTTGTAGTGGAAAATACGTAATTTTAAAAAACATTAAAATAAATCCGTGAATATCACTAAATCATACAAAAAAACATAGGGTTATAAAAATTTTAACAAAAACAACTTAAATGAATACAAATGATCCCGATTCCATGCTAACACAAAAATATGATACTAAACTCTGCCCTAAACTAAAACGTGAAGGGTCAATCGTTGTAAGTACAACGCTCACTATCTCACTCGTTAATACCCCATCTAGGTACCAAGCCATATTGTAACCTGCTCATTCGTTAAAAATGAATGTCACGGGCTGTGGGAAGTAACTCGAGGTTCTTCCAGCCATATTACATCATAATTAAGGAACAAGATACCAAACAAGTAAATAACAGAACATATGAATCACGTAAGGATAATATATATAGAATAAGAGGAAGAAGACATAATACCATATTCCATGTCGATAAAGCAACAAATAACACCTATGATCATGAATGATAACACCACTTAAATCTAACGTCCTGATCATGTGACATAAAAGGGTAACGACCTAAATATACACAAACATATATATGTTCATGTAAGTAAAAAGAGAAATAAGAGTGCGTTCATCATCAAGATGATTCAATATCAACTCTAGTCAATCATATTAATACTAGGTGGTATGCATCTCACCCCTAACAATCAATAGGATCAAAAGACTCTAAATGAGTAAAGTGAACCCAAAGACAACCAAAACAATATAACTGACAATACTTAGCCAAGAACGACACTAAGTATGGGAAGCATGAGACACACCATCAAAACAATCCAAGACATAACTCTCACGAAAAATAACACATGTAAAGCAAGCAAGACTAAGCAAGACAAGATAATAGCAAACTCAATACTCCCATCAGGGCTACGATCATACTACAACCCTACTTTATACCTCGACCCCAATTCTCGGGATGAGCGCTTTCTAATAAAACACTTGGATCTAAAACAAGAACTAGTGTAGAGTCTATTGATCGAATACGAAAGAGGGGGGAGGGGGGGGGGGGGGGGGGAATTGAGTATTAAAAACTAGCCCCACTTTTTCGATTTATATGATATGCAATTAATTATTTGATCTTATAAATTAAAATCAACTAATTAATTAATCAAAGTAAGCGCGAATAACGAAATAACGAAAAGTAAAGAGATAAGAGAGAGGCACACGATTTTTGAAGTGGTTCAGTTTCACACGTTGAAACCTACGTCCCCACATTCTCGATTAATAATGTTAGTACTTTTTTCTACGGATTACAAAAGCATCAACACACTCGTAGAATCAAAACTATGATTTT
>JAIUZE010007746.1:0-19082 GCA_022085475.1 Heliosperma pusillum | reverse complement strand
CTAGAAATATAAATTAGGATGGATTTAATTAAGAAACGAAGATTTTATGAAGTTTTTGCTCAAGAACGATGAAGAACAATTGATGAACGACGAAGAACACGAAGAACGATTAAATAAAGTGATGTTTTGATCTTAATTTGATTTGTTGTAAAATGAAAAGTTGTTTGTGAGTAAAGTGGAGTGGAGTTGGCCGTGAGTTTATAGACCAATAAAGGTGTCGAGTTTTGAAATTGTTGTTCCGTAATTGACTCGCGTTTTACGGTAAACGATTAAATATAATTAACGATAAAGTTAATTATAACAAATATCTAGATATTATGATTATTGTATCAAAAGTAATGAAAATATCAAGGCTATTAGAGGACTTTTTGAGCCGTGTGGTATGGTGACTTCCGGTCTGTTTTTGCTCGATTTGCGTAATTTTCGTTAACGGATCGATAAAGTTGAAAATATCTAAGATATTCTTATTAGTTTAATCAAAAGAATTAAACTATCTCATGTGAGTGGAAAACGATGACATGGGCGCGTGACTCATGCCAAAGTCGAGTTTCGATTTTGTTGCGCGCATTACGATGCGTCTGGAATAGTTAAATGACGTTCGGTTAAAACCGTAAACGTTATTCTTTAAATTCCGAATAAATTCAAAATAATTATATTAAATTATGATAAATCTTAATAAATCTAAATAAAAATAAATCAAAAATATTATTTTTTTTTAATAAAATTTCGGTCTTCATACTTATGAGACGAGTCGGGAAAAGTCAACGGAAGTCAAAGTTGACTGAAAAGTCGAGAAAAGTCGAAGATGACTTAAAAGTCAAGAAAAGTTTATGACGACTTAAAAATCAATAAAAAGTCAATGACGACTTTAAAAAGTCAAGAAAAAGTCAAAGACGGTTTAAAAGTCAAAAAAAGTCAAAGATGACCAAAAACGGTCTTTTCATGAAATCTCTCAAAAATTCCAAATACGAACGCGGAATTTCAAAATACGACTCGGAACAAAAATTCCTATATTAAAAACTTAAGTTCTACTGAAAAGTATCCATAAGCTATTGCTTAAGCAAATTGGGTACTTTTCGGGTTGTTACATATTAAATTTTAACTAATAGGAAATAGTTTCTATCAGTAAACATTAAAATATGCTAAGTAAATTACTAACGGAAATCACCTATCTGTTGGCAAACATTTCATCAAAAATTTGCTTCGCGGACTCGGGGTCATCGTATATTAGAATGCTGGCTGCCAAAGATAGATTTTGCCTTCTGTTGCGATCAGGCATTCTCTCATGTTGCTTATGGACATCGTAAAAATTGTTCAAATAGGAAAAGATGGTTATTTAGAGAATAATGTGCAGTTATACCTAGATTGTCACTTCATGGAGTTGTCCACTTACCCCAACTCCCATCTTCCTATAAGTCAGGACTATGAGAACTTGAATCCATGTCAAAATTAACACAAATAAACCAGATTAACTGCACATTATTCTCTAAATGATGGTTAGCACTTGCATTAACCCCAACTCCCATCGCCTTTTTCTTGCTCACCCTATCAGGCAGTGCCATGGCACTTCAGACAGGAACTGCCCTTATAGGCCTTAGCTCTGGCTTCATATTTGCTGCTGCCGTTTCCATAACATCCGAAACATTTGGGCCTTCTAGTGTTGGGGTCAACCATAACATCTTGATCACCAATATTCCTATTGGGTCTCTGCTCTATGGTGTCCTAGCTGCTGTGGTCTATGACTCGAATTCTGGCTCTACCCACAAAATCTCAATGGTTACTGACATTGTAATTTGTATGGGAAGGCAATGCTATTATTGGACCTTCATGTGGTGGGGATGCCTATCAGTTCTTGGGGTTGTTTCAAGCATCTTGTTGTTCTTACGGACTAGGCATGATTATCAACGGTTTGAGCACGATAGAATTACATCCTTACTTGATTAAGAAAAACTGATTTGTGTTTATAGGGTTGTACAGGAAAAATATTACATATTTTTTGTGTTTTTATATATACCCGTGCAACTTTGCACTGGTTCTAAACATTTATTTGATATAGTGGCCAAATAAACTTTTGTGCATTGTTTATGAATTGTTTTGATAGACCAAATGGAACTTCGAAGATGATGCGATGCGTCAGAAAGTTCTAAGTATCGTGGGCGTGCGTTTTAGGTTGTTTAAGACAACCTTGACTTTTTTTTTGTCTATAAAAATAGAAAACAAAGGAGAGAAGAGCCTTTAGATGATCCTTTGCCTCTTTATAAAGGAATAACACCAGATGATTGGAAGGAGTTTGTGAAGCAGCGTATGGATGAAAAATTTAAGGTGATTTCTTTTAATGTTTGTTAATAATATTCAACTATCTCTTTTTTTCAAGTTTATTTCTTAAAATATCTTATATAATTAAATTGCAGGAAAAAAGTAGAAAGGCACAAGAATCCCAAAAGCATAACTTGCATCCACATTATATGGGTAGAGCTGGATATATCGGTAAGATGGAGGGTTGGTATCAAGAAGAATTAAATGATGCCTTAACTGATGACATTGATGCAGATCCCGCAGTTATCTAGGAAACTGTTAGGCAACGCCTTGAGGATAGGGGTTATTTGTGGATCAAAGGACATACCCCTTCATCCAAGGACGTTTTGTCGCATACGGAAGAGTTGATAAGTGAAATAGTACGAATAATAACTTATTTGCTAGTTTCTTTTTTAACAAAATTCATGTCATAATTGGTTTTCGTCTAAAATATTAAGCTTTTTGTCATATGAACAGAATTATTGGGATGAGATGAAGAAACGAGGGGAGTTTGTTCCTTCTGAAAGAGAACATGTGTTGGTTAAGGCAACGGGGAAATTTGACCGACCTGGATTTACAAGAGGAGTTGGAGGCTCTGTTGGTTTTACTAGCTTTTTTGGAAAATCAAATAATTCGGGAGCTAATAAGAAGTTGTATACGGAAGATGATTTTCGGTTGTTTAAGGAAGCGGTGAAAAAAGAGGCAATGGTTGACGTACAAAGCTTGGTAAAACAACATGTGTCAGAAATTTTAAAGGATCATCTCCAATCGAAGTCGTCAAATGACATCGAAATTACAAAGACTAAAGATGTCTCCTCCTCTCAGGTTCAGAACAGTTGTCATTCTACCAAGCTTGATGATCACTTTCTTGAGTTAGAGGTATGTATAATTTGTATGACTATCTTATATTACTAGCTTTTTAGTTAAAATTTTACATTTTCCTTTTATTTATTCTTGCAGGGTCCCGTCCCATGTCGGCTCGCTGTGTTTGTTGCTGAGTCAAAAATCGTTGTCGCCGAGGGAATAGTATGGCCATGGGTAGAAGGTAAGATGGTGCACAACACACCATTGACTTGTCAAAATCTTCACGTATCCATTGATCATATCATAGATGGGAATGCACTACTTCCAATTCCGTGGGATGAACATGAAAGGGTTGGTGAGGTTATCGGAAGCTTTGCACAATGGCCTAAATCATTGGTTTTGTTAGGAACTAACGAGGTAATAATAAAATGTACATGTAATTTATTTGCAATTATATTTTCACCTAAAAAAAAACTAGTTAAGTGTTGTATTAACTCTATGCTAGGATGATCCTATGGCTAGAGATGAGGGTCAACATGTTACTCCTAAAGAGACAGCTAAACCCACTTCAGAAAATATGCATACGTTTGCTAGAAAGAAGGTTCAAGAGGTCGTTGATCAGGAGGTAATGAGCCACTTACTGGTTTGATTTTTAGATGTTTTTGTTATTATTTATTCTTATTTGGTTCTTAAAACATAAAATTATTAGGTGATGTCAACAAAAAAACAAAAAGGCCCTCTAAATAAGGACGAGTTAAGCCATTTGGATGTGCATTGTCAGAGATTGGAAGACATGATATGTTCTGCTTATTCCGGAGGATATTCATTGTTTACTATAGAGATTAGTAACTTAGTGTATTCTTACGAAAGCCCGATTAAGCTGATAATCATGTTTGATGATATTAGGGAGATTTTCATATATGAATGGTTAAATATATCGATACTTCAACTTTGGGGAAGGTATTATTTTTCTCATAATATTTCAATTGCGTATTTCTTTATAAATGTCTGTATATACATTTATATACTTATAAATTTTATTCTCACAAAATTGTAGCTTCTTATATGAATATGGCACACAATGTGGAGTGACGAAAGAACTAGTAGGATTTTTGTGTCCCGATAGACTTTGCACATATATGCAATCTTCTGTTGAGATGGAGAGATACTTAACTGCAGCTTTAAAGAAGCAACAAGATAAGAGATATGTGATCGGTGCTTTTTATGAGTCGTGAGTATTAAATTCTTTTCCTGCATTTTATCAGTTAGATGACTAAATCAAAGAATTTATAAGTTTGTTATTTTATATAGCTCGCATTGGATGTTTGTAACACCCGGAAATGTACCCTATTTTTCTAGTAGAAATATTTTACGAAACTTTTTCAATAATTTTAAGTTTTAAATTATAATTTTAAGTTCCGAGTCGAATTTAGAATTTCCGAGTTCGTATTTGGAATTTCTGCGAGATTTCATGAAAAAGTCGTCTTCAGTCTAGTTTGACTTTCTGGACTTTGGAAATCGTGTTTGACTTTTTCTCTACACAACTCACAACACACTCCCTCCTTAACCTAAAATCTCATTAAACACAAAATCAAACCTAGTTTTCTTCTTCCTTAAGAAATCAATTTCCCTCTTTGATTTCGATTTCATAATTCGCATAACTTCTTCGTTGCTCGATAGAATTTACGTAAGCTTATCTTATTCTTACTCCCGTACCTTCCTCTATCCGCGTAGATGTTAAAATCATCGTCTTTCTCGCTTTTCAAACTTTCCGTCTTTCTCAAGATGAACTTTATTCATCTTTTTACGATCTAATTGTAGGTGGCGACCTCCAAGATCCCGACAAAGACTATTTCCTTATAGAAGAGGAGCTTGACGATCATTAGAGACGCTCAAAGGTAACGGTGAAGGGTTACTCGGTATTACTTACGTGTTTTACATGTTTATATGCTAGAAAATCGTATTAGATTACGATTAGGAAAATTAGAAACCATGCTATGATTAGTAAATGATGTTATATGATGAATGTTGATGAATTATATTGATTGTTGATGATTATTTGAAGTATATATGAGAATTGAAATGATTTGGAAATGAATTGGTTGAGCTTTGGAAGCTCTCGTGTGAAGAAGTGATCCCAGCCGGTCGACCGGCCGCCGGTCTGACCACCGGCTGGGAACACATCAGAAACCCCTTTGGAAATTGAGAATTTGTATGAAGTGGTGCTCCAGGCCGGCCCACCGGCCGCCGGTCCCTCCACCGGCCTGGAACACATCAGTGTTGAAGTTGTGAATTGGGTATGATTGTCTGAGCCGGTCGACCGGCCGCCGGTCGACTGACCGGCCCAGACCCCTTTCCTCTGGTTTTGAGTTTTTGCCTGTGTTCTGAGCCGGCCCACCGGCCGCCGGTCTCCAGCCCGGCCTGGAACACGGCTGTACATTTTTCCTTCAACTTCTAAAAATCGTAATTTATATTAGTTCACATGATCGGTTTATCGTATAATTTTACGTAGAGTCTTATAATATTCATGTTTTGAATATATGATATCTCTTTCGCATGTATCACATGTTTGGTGACGGTTTTCGAGATGTTTCCACTTTGAGTCGGTTTTTACAAATGAGTCGGTTTGAGCACTATTTTGTATTGTGCTATGTATTCTCATTCCCTTGGCTACCTTCCCGTTCGTAAGGCTGGAATGTCGGAACGGAGAGGTATCCTACTGCTTAATTGCATGTGTAGGGGCATATATGAGACGTTGTTGAGAGTTGAAGCTATGCGTAGTGAGACCCGCCGTCAAGGTGGGTATTACTGCGAGGTGGTGTTATTTGCATGTAGCGTACCGCTGTTATGTGGCTAGAGCTTTTTCCGCCTCTTTCGTGAATTGTCGACGATTTGGTAACTCGGCGTCTATGATGAGGAGTCTTGGATGCGAAACGTTTATCGCATGTCGAACTGGAAAATGCGATTCCGGGATTCTGGCCAGATTTAGACTAGGACCGGATTATTATCGTCGTCCTACCGGAGGAAATTAGTGAACATATACGAAATGTGATCGTGTATGCGTTACAGGGAAATGCTTATCCCGTGGATGCCTGTTAATCATACTTGCCATGTACACGATGCTAGTGCGTTTCATTTACCGTGAGAAAGGTAGTCTTTATGTTGTTATACTTGAATGCGTGATTTCATGATTGAGTATTCATGATCATTGCATGACTTGGCATGGTTGTTTGTCGAGTCTCAATCTTATCAATCTTATACCGCTAACGGTGAGATGCAAGCCCTAGTGAGAGTATTCGATTGCCTAAGAGTGTCTTTCCCGAGTCTTGAATAACATGATGGTTACGGATTTGATTTCTATATGATCTTATCTTTATATCTCGTATTGCCTATTTATTCTTATCGCAACTCACATGTATATATATATATGCATGCTTTACTTTCGTATTACCTTATGTGTACGGTTGATGTAATATGGCTGGGAGAACCCGGAGTTACTCCCCACTGACTGTGGCATTCATGTTTTACATGGATGAACAGGTTGCATGCTATGGATGACTTTTTGGATCTGATATTTTGGGGTTCGGGTGTGAGCTAGCGGGCGTTGTCCCTGGAAGTTCACCTCTAGACGATAGTAGCTAATTTTTGTCAAACACTTGTTCTGTGCTAACATTTGAAGAGACCCCGTCTCTTTGTTGTATAGTTTCGCGTTTAGTTTGTAACATTTTGACACACCTCGTGTTATATATAACTTGCATGTTTAAAGGTTTTTAAAAATACCGTATTTCCGCATATTATTCACATGCTTGTTTGATTTATTATTCCGCATTCGCGAGGGTTGTCACAGTTAGGGAAGTAAGGGGTCGATCTCGGGGAGACGGGAGATACTTGTGAAAAGATATGATTAGAATTTCAACTTGTATGATTGTCACAATGGTTATTACTAATGCTAGAAAACTGAAACAATAATTAATGACTCGATATAGAAAACAATCTAGGGAAATTTGGTTCACACATGTAGATTAACATATTGATGAAATTGGATTTAGGATATGCAGATAATTCATTGTGAGTTCGTAAGAATGATGTGTTCATTACAATCATAGATCAGATGGTCTAGCAGGCTTTTTATGCGATTTACTAGGTCTTAATCTACCATGTCATGCTTTGTCTATTCAATTCTCGTATGTCTACATTGGAAAAGAATTCCATACTAGTCAAATGATTTTGGCCAAAAATCGATAACTATCGTTACAATCCAAACATGCATAGACACAACGTTTTAAAGGCACAATTTCTTTTATCCAATTATTATCTTTTAATTAATCTAACATGGCTATCCTACACCCTAGAAAGGTGACTACTTATGCATGATTAACAATGAAAGAGTAACTAAGAATATAAAACTAAGAATGGTAAACATGATAAAGGAAATACTAGAAGAAAATGAAACTATAATGTAAAACGAGAATAAAGATTACCGAAAAAGGATGAGCAAAGATTGAAATGGAATAAGAACTTGAATAAGAAATGCAAACCCAGAAACTTGAATTCCAATTACAACTAGAACAACTACAATTGAAGAAAACTTAGAACTAGACTAAACTAAATTAGAGAAAACTAAAACTAAACTAAACAAAGAAAGAAGACGAACTAAACTAAAGAGAAATGTAGAAGAGAAGAGATGATGTGTGTAGATATGGATGATATGATATGAGGGTAAGAGCATCTATTTAAAGTATTAGGGTTTCGTGGAGAAGAGGTCGGGCATTAAACACATAGGTCAAAAATAGGATGAAGGAGCCGCAATGCTCGAAGCAGCACACATACCCGATCGGGTACACACTTACCCGATCGGGTAAGTTGTCATCTAGAAGCTCTTGACTGTCCTTTCATCTCCCTTTGCTTTGACTTGACTTCCAACATCCCCCTTGACCTTTTGAGTCGGGTTTGTTGATAGGGTTTGATGCAAAGCGATGAATTCTTCCGCCCAATTGATTGATCTTCCGACAACTACGAAACTGTCTTTGCTTCTTCTCTCTTTCGAATTAGTGAACCTTCTTGAAATGCCTTCACTTGGTCAAGCTTGCTTCTTCAAATTGTCGGGTTCTAGGCAAATGCTCGGGAATATAGAAAAAGGGCGTAGAAACGTCACTTTCCCTACAAAACAGGTTAGAACATAGGAATTCGCCTAGAAGACAATATTAGCTCATAAAGTGGCTTCACTATCCTATTTTGCCTCCCCACTTCCCTAAGTTGACCACCACTCACTGCTCTATATTTGCAACTGACTTTTGATGGCAAAATCAGTATAAAAGCAACATAAGTTCTGATTAACAAGGTCGTCAAAACCTACTCTCTCTTAAGAAAATATATACCATCTAAATCAGTGAGAAGGAGGGTTCAGACCGAAATCAGAAAAGGTACACTAGCATACGGGTTTACAACAACGGGTTTAACAATTAGATTATTGTTTAAAGCTGTTCAGGAATTCCGATAAGCAATGGCTAGAGGTTTTAATTCTCGATCTTTATTTATCGCTTCCGCTATTTCTTTTCGTTGCATGTTATTCAGTAATTTAAACATGCTATTAAGTTAAAATAACTTACATTTGGTATCAGAGCTCTTAATCGCCTCTATCTTGCTTGTTGAATTCCGACTTCCGTTTTTCGTCCTTCATGTAATTGAATATGTGGTCTTCAGATTTCGTTTTTTTTTCCGTCTTGTAATGGTTACTTTGCTTTTTCGTTGGAACTGGAATTTTTTTTTTTTTGACATTCGAGATTATCGTTTGTTTAAAATATGAGTAAGTTTATCATTAAAATCTGGTAAAAAGAACTTTGATTTTTTTTTTCTGGGTTTTCGTTTTACCGAAGGGCGACGAAGGTTGATGATGAAGTTTTATTTTGATTGTTGTCTGATCTGTTTTTATGTTTGCGTGACTGTGTGACCAAATAAGCTGATGTGTGCAACAACATTTATTGTCCATTATTTAATTGTTTGGTTGATGCCATTCACTTTACATTTTTTTTCACGTGACTTTGGTTGTGCCCCATGTTACTGTCCTTTTGTTGTCCTTTGTAGTTCACCTTCACACGTTTTGGTGTATTTTTCTTTGGAGTGTTTTCACATGTTATTGAGTAGTCAAGTCTTTGTCTCCTATTAGTTGTGAACAATCATATTTTATGTATTATGATGCAAGGTAAGTTGATTCCTTTTTGTTTGTTTGTATGTACATCAGTAGTATTCCGGTACAGTAATACTTTGTATTTGTTTTTGTATGGATTGACTTAATATTTATCATTGATATTTGTGCTATGCTGCTGCTGTTGAAAATTTGATTTTGCCAACATCCTTTTATGTTTTTATCAATGGTGTTTTGGATCATACAGTAGAATTTTATTTACATAAAGTTAGTATGTAAAGTTTATTAAATGTCAAGTGGTTCAAAATTTTATTAGTTAGTGAATAGCCACAACATCTCTAATTATATAAAATTTTATTTTGGAACTACATGTGGACACTAGACATTTAATTATGATTAATTGTACGTAATGTGATGAGACTTACCCACATGAATCTTGTTATATTTGTATGATAAGTTAGGATAATATATTGAGTCATGTTTCTTGATCTACCCACATGAGTTAAGAAATGAATATTATTTCATAATTTTATCATTAAGTTTAATTTTTAATTTTTTTTTATGCATCCAATTTGACTAGACTTTAGCCCACATGCAAGTTTAGTCACTAGATACATATGAGCATAATTTACATTGGTAAGTTGTGATATAGTTCAAGTCTCAAATATTTTGTTACTAAGCATGTATATTTTATTTGCAGCAAGTTTACCTAGAAGTTCTTTCGATATCAAACTTGAGGTTCCTGATTTAACTGGTGACAATTTTATGGTGTGGAAAGAAAGAGTTCTACTGCATTTAGGATTCTCGCGTTTCGACTATGTTATACAAAATGATGAACCGGCTAAGGTAAAGGAAGGTAGCACACCAGATGCAGTTGATCTTCGTGAAAAGTGGGAGAAATATAACTATTTTTGCACGATGTTCATAAAGACAAAACTGTGTGCTAGTATCCGAGGTTCAGCCGAGCAGCATACAAAAGTTCGAGACCTTCTTAAGGCTATAGATGAGCAGTTCAAAACTTCTGATAAAGCGTTGGCAAGCACCTTAATAATGAAGTTCACATCTTTGAAGCTCAATGCCACTAAAGGAGTGCGTGATTTTATCATGTACATGAGAGATATTGCAGCCCAACTTAAGGTATTGGAAGTTACTATGTCTGACTCCTTCCTGGTACATTTCATTTTGTGTGCTCTCCTATCACAATATGCCTCTTTTAAGATCTCTTACAATACACATAAGGATAAATGGTCTCTTAATGAATTAATGACCATGCGTGTTCAAGATGAGGGGAGGTTGTTAATGGAGGAGGGCGAAAAGGTGAACCTCACTATTGGTACTAATAAAGAATCTACTAGTACTAAGAAGGGTTACCACAAGGATAAGGAAAAGGGTAAGATATCAGTTGAGCCAACCATTAAGAAAGAGTCTTCGTGTTACTTATGTAAAAAGAAGGGACATATGAAGAAAGACTGCATTAAGTTCAACGCTTCGCTTAAAAAGAAAGGTAATTTTCATGCGTTTGTTTGTTATGAATCTAATATGGTTAATGTTAATCATAATACTTGGTGGATTAACTTTGGTACCACAATGAATGTTTCGAATACCTTGCAGGGTATGACAAATCTGCGGAAACCAAAGGCAAGTGAAAGCTCTATCTATTAAGGCAATTAGATAGGCTCGAACGTGGAGGCCGTAGGGACATGCAGGTTAGTTTTGAGTAGTGATTTTATTTTATTTTTGGATAAGACATTTTATGTTCCGAATTTTTCTCGGAATTTAATTTCAATTTCAAGGCTTGTATCTTTTGGATTTACCTTTAATTTTTTTTTTGAATTCTGGTTTCAGTATATGCAGAAATTCTAAAGTTATTGGTTATGCTATTTTGTCTTATAATTTGTATCGTCTTCATTTACAAAACGACACCACTCAAAATACTATGCATGTTTATACTAAAAAGATGTATTATGAATGAGGAGTCCTCTATGTTATGGCACCGGAGATTGGGACACATCTCCATTAAAGAAATATTACTTTCTTATTAGGTACAGTTTGGAACGAGGAATTGATTTCATTTTCACGATTTTAGACTGTTACCCATCCTTATTTGACTAGTTACCTACTCTGAAACATATATTTGGGCCAAGAACAGCATATATCTTACCCATTTTCCCTCTTTATATGAGTATGTTACACCTTTTTTCAAGTCAATTCACTACGACAACATTATCCCAATGCCTCAGTGGCTCTCGCAAATTGCCGGGTAGGGGGTGTTTGATTTTATGATCCAAAATTAGTTATATTTGTTTCCTATTAATAAGCTGGTGCACTCAATGAAAATCCTAATAATATGGATATGTGATAGTTAATTAGTGGATTAACTTACTTAGTAGTGCACAACGTGATATGTGGGAATGTGTTATGCATCATGATTTAATGTGATTTATTATTGTTCATGTATGCCTATGTAAGGGCTTAGCATTTATGTTATTAATTGAGATAGTTTATGAGTAATTTTATGATGATAACTTCTCGTTTTTCTCACATTTATACTCTCCCTTAGAAATTCTACATGGTATCAGAGCTCTTGAGACGGTGTTGACAGCACAAGTTATCTCCGCTCAAGTAGCCAGGTTCGATTGCCGAAATGGGGCGATCAAGAAAAAAATAGTTGAGATTAAAAAAACACATTTTTTTGTTTGAGCTACAAGTGAGCCACGCTGCCCTTGTACCGATTTATTTCCGCATTGAAAAAAAAGAAGTTTGAAAGGGAGTGTGACTATTTGATTAAAAATATATGGTGAGAAAAGTTTTGTTGAGAAAATGGCTCTGCCGTGTTTTTGGTTAGGAGAAGTGCTTCACATATTTATGGTGAAAAGTGCACCATAATTGAAAGGTAGAGAGAAGTGCTCTATCAATATTTTCTGGAGAGCAAGTGCTCCAAATGATAGTTGGTGATGATGTACATCAACAAGAGAGTGACGAGAAGTGCGTCACAAAGTGAAGACGTACATGGGATTCACAAATTAGAGGGAGAAAAGTCTCTTTGATTGAGCAATTTACCTTTTATGGAGTCAAGGCAAGGAGAATCATTTTACGTCCCAAAAGGAGACGATGTTTGAAGTTGGGTGTGGAGCGTAACATGTGCGGGTGCGAAAAGGATTCCATACTGTTTGTGTAACACCCGGAAATGTACCCTATTTTTATAGTGAAAATATTTTACGGAAACTTTTCAGCGATATTTAGTTTTAATCGTAAATTTAATTTTCCGAGTCGAATTTAGAATTTCCGAGTTCGTATTTGGAATTTCCGCGAGATTCCATGAGAATCCCGTCTTAAGGCGAGTTTGACTTTCCTTGACTTTTTCTTTATAAATAACTCATACTCCACCCTTAACCTATTTCTCATTCAACACAAACACATTTCTTCATCCTTAAGTAAACCAAACCCTTGCCTCCATACACTTTCCGATCTTTGAATCACCGTATCTCCTTCGTTTCTTGTTGGAATTCACGTAAGTTCGTCTCATTCTTTCCCTCTTACCTTCCTCTATCCGTATTGGTAATAAAATTACCGTCTTTCTCGCTTTTTAAATTATCCGTCTTTCTCAAGGTGAAATATATTCATCTTTTATTACGTAATTGTAGGTGGAGACTACTAGGAAGGCTTAGTAACCGTTTAAAGACGCAAAAAGGTAACGGTGAAGGGTTACTCGATATCATTTACGTGTTTTATGTGATTTCTAGGATAGAAACCGTATTTAGATTAAGGTTAGTATGCTTAGGACTTGTGTTGTTGTTGATGGATGTTGTTAGTTGTTAATTGATATGAGAATTGATGATTTGTGATGATAAATGAGGGTTTTGTTGTTGATAACATGTTGATTTTTTATCGTCCTTGAATCCCGTGAAGGACGCAGGCTGCGTTGGGGGACGCAGGCTGCGTCGTGGTGACGCAGGCTGCGTCATACACTGCCAACAGAAATTTTCCTGCACTGACCCCTTTTCGTAAAATGATCATATCTCCTTCGTTACTAGCTTGCTTTGGGCGTGTGACATCTCGTTAGAACCGTAAGAGGATAAGCTATCACCAACAATTAGAATTTTTGCATTTTCATGTCTAGAACTCCAGTTATGACCGTTTGAAGTGGACCCTTGTTTTTGTTGGTTTCCAAACAACGTTGTTTTGGAGAGGTGATCTATGTTTTTATTCATTATGCTTCATAAAATTGTTCTAATGCTTATGTATCATGTATTGACTCATGTTTATCATATTTAAACTTATATGATACCCTATTCTCATGTTTTGTGACGGTTTTTGGTATGTCCCACTTTGAGTCGGTTTTTACAAATGATACAGTTTGAGCACTATTTTGTCTTGTGCTTTGTACTCTCATTCCCTTGGCTACCTTCCCGTTCGTAAGGCTGGAATGTCGGAACGGAGAGGTATCCTACTGCTTAAATGGGGCATGTGGTTATTGGGGCATACTACGACGTTGTTAAAAAGGGAGTTGAACGCTATTGCAGTTGGATCGACCGCCCGGCCGTCAACGTTGTGTAGCTTTGGCGATGGGTGGTGTGTTATTTGCATGTAGCGTAACCGGTGCATGTTATGAGGGCTTGAGCTCTCGTTTCGCCGTGGTGTCCTCTTTCGTGAATTGATCTAACCGAATTGGCGTATCTTACTCTCGGCATATATATTTGTAAGACGCGAGTTTGGATGGCGAAACTGCAATCAGGCATGTCGAATCGGAAAACTTTATGTTCTCCGAGAATCGGTCCATGTTTACGACTAACGACGCGGATTAATTATCGTCGTGCTTACCCTCGAGGAGGAAATTGTCACTAGGCGAAATATGAAGTCATCGCGTAATGAGTTCAGGGAAATGTTCCCGTGATGCCTTTTAAATGCATACTTTTGCCATGTACAAACGATGCTAGTTGGCATTTCATTTACCGTGATAGATGTCGTCTTGTGTCGTTCTTGAATGGTGCGTGATTTCATGATATTATCATGGTCATTGCAATGATTGGACACTCCGTCATTGTCTTGGTTCTGAATGGATGATAATGTTGGATTTATCTGTGATCATCCCGCATGACTTGACTTTGGTTTGTCCTGTCTAGTCAATCAATCTATAATCAATCTTAAACGCTGTCTCACGGTGAGATGCAAGCCCTAGTGAGTGTATCGGTGCCTAAGAGTGTCTTCCCGGCTTTGTATACATGATGGGTTCGGATTTGTACCTCTTATGCTCTTATCAATATATATTGAATTGCCTATCTATCCTTATCGTATCTCACATGTATATCTATATGTATGCATGCTCTACTTTTTGTATTTCCTTCTATGTACGTTTAATGTGATATGGCTGGGAGAACCCGGAGTTACTCCCCACTGATTGTGGCGTTCATGTTTTTCATGAATGAACAAGTTGCTTGCATGGATGGCTTTTTGCTTATGCTATTTTGGGTTCGGGTGTGAGCTAGCGGGCGTTGTCCCTGGATGAAACACCTCTAGACATTGTTTAGCTAGTTGCTAATTACTTTGTCTTTTGTTAACACTTTGAGAGACTACGTCTCTTGTGGTATTTTTATTTAGTTTGTAATATTTTGACACTCCTCGTATTTTTCTATCTTGCATGTATAAAGGTTTTTTAAAACTTCATATTTTCCGCTATATAATTCACATGCTTGTATGTTTTATATTTCCGCATTCGCGAGGGTTGTCACAGTTTGAAGGTAAAATGCTGATGAATGAAGATAAAAGGTGTCAACGAGAAGGCGGTTACGAAAGTAATTTCCCGAGTGAAGGAACGTGCTTCACTGTATGCAACTGGTTGAAGTAATCAAAAGCAAATGTGCCGAGAGACTCAAGGCAAGTCTAAAAGTGATGTGAAGTTAGTTTAGTCCAATGCAAGCATTATCATGGAGCCCAAGCTCATGAATATAATATGCAAACAAAAGCAATTATACAAATGTCTCAAACTGGTTTGAGCATGTGAAGGACGGGTAGGAAAAAACTCAATCAAGTATATGTGGTGGTACGTACCAAAACACGGTGGTTGTATAATTTCATGGAGGCATTGTCTTGCGAAGATTTTTCACCGTATCGGCATGGATGAGGTTTGAAGAAAACGAGAATATAAAGGTCTCGTGACTTTTGGTTAAGGCAAAGGACGTAACAATGAATATGGTTCGGCATGACAAGAACTCGAATATGGATCCGACAAAATTTATATCAATGGAGTGTGTTGGATTTTTTGATCCAAAGTTAGTTATATTTGTTTCCTACTAATAAGTTGGTGTAGTTAATGCAAATCCTAATAATATGGAAATGTGATAGTTAATTAGACGATTAACTTATTTGGTAGTGCACAACGTGATATGTGGGAGTGTGTTATGCATTATGATTTAGTGTGCTTTATTATTGTTCATGTATGCCTATATAAGGGCTTTGCATTTATGTTATTAATTGAGATAGTTTATGAGTAAGTTTACGATGATAACTTCTCCTTTTTCTCAGATTTATACTCTTCCTTGGAAATTCCCTCGAATGCACGTAATCTTAATCTTGTGTTAGCAACACAAATAGGTTGTATTCGAATGACCCAAGATGAGAGTTGCATCGAGAATTGCATTGGAGGGCACTATTTCACAAGAGGTTTAAGCACAGCTACTTTAGTGAGCCATTTTGATTTATTCCATCATAATCCATAATCAAAGACTAACGATTCTTTGGCTTCGTTGGAAATATGGAAAAATATATGAGGGGAATTTTTAATAATGTAGTGAATTCGCTTGAACAGTTTAAAAATTTTACTAGGGATAGAACGAGAAGTCAATTATACAAGTGAGGACATATAAACGGGATATACGTCGTAATTGAATTAAAAATAAAACACTTAAAATAGAAGAAACTTCACTTACTCGAATTACGATCTATCAATAAACATTTGACATGCTCGTTGAGAGCATTTCAACTTTATTAAAAGCATTTCAACTCTACACTCTCTCTACTTTTCCTCCCTATTAAGTAAGCTTTGATCTACTACCACCGCCGTCCTCCCCGACCTTCCCTACTCCCCTCCGGCCCCTCTGGAGATGTGGCTGTCGCTGGGCTGATCTCCGGCGGTATCAGTTACTTGGCCATGGTGTGTTTTCGCTTCTGCTCCGCTCCGCTATGACCCACATCCTTCATCTATGAGACCCGCGTTGCGCCCTCTTTCGTAAGACTGCCGTCGATTGTCCGTATGTCGGCTCTCGTCTCTATGTTCTTCTTTATGTCGGTCGGCCTACTCATGGTTCTTCTTTAAAAAAAAACAAGTTGGAGTTTGAAGTCTGATTTGTTGTCGATTCTTAAATTGCGTCTTGCCTGAATACCATCTATATATTCATTTAAGATCAAGCTTAGAATTCTCATGGAGTTTGTATGTAGGTTTTTAAGGTCCTATATATATTGTCGTAGTTTATGCATCTTCAATTGTGTTCATATCTGGGTTTGAGAACGAACCTGCTTCATGGTCCGTTCGTCTTGGTTGTTGGGACCTTGTCGTTGGCGTTTTTAATTAGGCGTCGTCGTGGCTCGTGTGTTATCAAATCTACTCTTCAATTGGGTAGCGCTTTCCTCTAGTTTGTGCGACGCGGGTTTGTGGCTATATGCCGACTCTGTTGTTAAAAGTGGTGTATTTTGCTTCTCTGTGGTCCAATGTCTGTTGAAAGTGGTTGATTGGGGTTGGTATGGTGTGGTTGGCTGGTTGTAGTAGTCTCCCAACTCTTCTTTAATTTCCTTCCTTTACCTAATTACGTCTTCTCCTAATCCTCTCTGAGAAATTTTCCTTAGCTTTGTGTTTTTATGTTCTCCATCAAGTTTGTTTTCCCTAATCTATAGTTATATTGCTTTGTTTCCTACCTTATATATTACCTATCTTTTATTCACAATCTTAGTGAGTTGTTTATTTAGACGACGACGTTGTGAACAATGAGGAGTTGATTTTATGGATTATGAGTTTAGGGGAGCCGTCCTATTTCTCTATTCTCTTGATGAAAGATAAGGGCAATGTTATCTTCAAACAAGGAAACTTTTCCCTTGCTGGTAGTCTTTATAAACAAGCACTTAATTTTCTCTGCTTCGTCGGTCTTTTGCCCGTTTGTAATCAGCAAGATATTTCCTCCTTAGCCATTTCCCTTGTTCTTAATTTAGTGGCTTGCGAATTGAAAATCTCTCATTTTGATGTCGCTAGCCTATCAATAATAGAGAGGCGGGCAGAGAGCTAGCTAAGCCATATTTACCAAAATAACGCTTCGAAGGTTATTTATATCTCGACCGGTAAAAAATAGAGTACAAGTACCAAATATTTGTCTTACATTTTGACCCTTCCAATGTCAAAGACCTATATCGTAGAGGCATAGCTTACAAGAATTTTAGCATGTCCTGAAACATGATTTGAATAATTCTGAAGCCAAGCGAGAGCTTCTTGTTTTGTCTAATAAGCTTGCATTGAACTTTAATGGTAAGCGTATTGCTTCTTCGTTTGATCCTTTAGGCGCTATCCGTAAGGGCAAGAAGCCTCTTCTAAGTGAAGGTGTTGAAAACACCATTGAAGTTTCTTGTTGTTCCTCTTACAAAGAAGAATCAACATGTACTGAAGAAATTTCTGGTTATATTCCAATGGTGCTTGATACTACCTGTAAGGTTGGTCCGTCTCTGACGGTTGAGAATAATGAACCTCCCACTTCATCTGCTAGTGGAAAACCAATATCAAAGCCTTCTAGTACATGTGTGTCTAATCCTCATTTCCTACCTCAAGGAAATACTAGTCCATCGAATCCTTCTACCGCCGAACCATCCAAATTCACCTTCTGTAATAAAAGGCAAGCCCAAAATAAATTACAAATTGCGTCCCGTGATTACGAGAATCTGATCCTTGGAAAGGACATATGCTTCTTCCACCCAGGATCATCGTCTTTCTTGAGGGTTCGTCCCCTTACCTCAAAAACTATCCAGACGGGAACTCCCCATAAAGATTCTTCAAGGGAAGCAGAAGTTGCCTTTTCTTTTCCTTTGCCTAAGGAGCATAATGAGCCTTCATCAACCCTTCCTGAGAGCCACAAGTCATTTCGGGAAGAAGGTATCCTCCGAATTGAGGAGAAGAAGAAGCGACTCTTATCAGGGTCCTCTCTTGCAGGCAAGGTTTTAGCGGTTCAGTTCCAGTTCATCGCGACATGCACGCATTCTAGTAAAGAATGCAGACGGGTGGTGGATTACTCACATTGACGTGGCCGAATGGTTCAAGCTACTGTTAATTCAAGAAAACGATCTTCGATTTCTATAGGGTTTTCGTCTGTTTTTTGCAGGTACGCTTGGATTTCTTGGAATTCTGCAGCTGATAAAATGGCTAAGAGAAAGGAGCATTGCATTTACCATTTCGATGACCAATACCATCCTCCTCTTAAAAAGTGTCATCAGTCTATTTCAATCAACTACTCTTATACTTTTAGTGTGGGTACTTGGGTTACTAGAAGTCTGCATGACTCAGGTGCTCCTAGGTTTGTACTGTAAGACACTTTTATTTTAATTTCAGATTACCTTTGTTAAAAACAAAAATTAACATTTAACATCTTTGGCCCGTACAGATTTATCCCCTACAGATTTATCCCCTCCAGTCTAGACCAATAAATTCGGAGAATAAGCAATGATACGACTCTTAGTAGTGCGTAAATTCCTTCAACTCATCAGTGATACACTAACCTTAACCATATATCTTCAGCTAAGAATTGATCACTTGCATAATACTCGTAATAAACTAGTGGAGTAAAATTAAGGCAACAAGCAGGCGAAA
>JAIUZE010007745.1:5000-15000 GCA_022085475.1 Heliosperma pusillum | reverse complement strand
CACACAAAATTCGTCACAAGCTTGCTAGACCGACAATGAAGCGTAATTTGAGTAACACAAGCACCGCTCACCCGTGATAACTTGGACCGAGTCCCTTTGATCCAGGTTGAATGATGCCCACGATACCCTCCTTATGGTTCACCGCCACCCCAACGATTTCCACCCTTCCCCCATGCGCCGAGACCACAGGCTACTAACGAGCTTAATTTGGATGGTGAAAAGAACAAGCCCGATAACCGTCTCTAGATTTTCCGCTAAATCATCAAATCAGCACGCCGCGGCTTGTGTCAAGGTGAGCGAACTCTACGTATAGCAAACCGCCTACTGGGCACTGAATAATTTTGTCGCGTACTAGTCCCTTTGACGGCCAGCGATTGTGGCTTTAATTAGCCTAGCAAGCCGAATCTTTCCGAGAGGCAACCGAGGCAACGATTCTCAAAAGCAAATTCCGCAAAACCCGTCATAGTAGGGACGTCCGACACGAGGTGCTTGGGGACAATATTTTTTTCTTTTTTTTACGTTGAAAGTGCGTCACCATGCACGACGTCTCGGACTGATCAGTCTTACACGTTGGCCTAGTGCACCAGCCACTATAGCCGTGGATGCCGAGAACAGTCTTTTTCGGAACCCCGGGACATGGTGCATGGGAAAAAAAAATAAAATCTCCATGAAGAGGTATCACCATGCACCACGCCTCGGTTTGATGGGTCTTACACGATTGCCATGGGCAGTAGCCTATAGAACCATCGTTGCCCAATCCCGACTCGGACGAGACCCCGAGACATGATGCATGGAGACCACCGAAAAAAAATATTTTTCGATCGGGGGGTAGCACCATGCACCTGTTGGAGTAGGTGTCCTCCACAATAGTGCGCCACATAATAAATCTTATTATGGAATATAATTGGGATAATTATTGCCTATATATATGATTAGTCAGTTGATTAACGTAAATCAATAACGGTTGGCTAACTAGAGTTTGACGTTATTGTCGTTTGACGGCGGTGATCAACTGCTCCCTTTCGGTCACACCTAAAGGATGAAATCCAAATAGTAACTAATTATTTGTATACGATACAGTTAATTAGTACATTACATATATTCGATATTTACGAGAGTTAATTATTAGAAATTGAGTTAAGAACTCAAATTCGATTAAACTTATTTTTCAATTATGCGATAATTGACTAATAAATTTATATCTTATTTTAATACGATTAAATAAGATTTAACTTAGTAATTAATCGTTAAATTACTAAATTAGTTGAGGTTTGAGATAGAGGTAATTAGTTAATTATATTTACAAGGAGTTGTAAAATAAATTAACCATGCATTGTGGGACCCATTATATATTGATATAATGGTAAAATATTACTTAAAATGTTAAGTACATATTATTTATTTAATTGAGTCATATAATTGTTATATGATCAAATTAACACTTATTATACAAGATAATTAACCATATGATCAATAAGTATTTGTGAGACAAATATCAAAAATCAAAATGGACCAAACTAGGCCATAATGACCGGTTTTGGTAGTAGTTACATGGTGATGATTTTGTTCTTATTTTTACTCTTTAGTTACTTTTTGAAAGTGACATAACAAGTATAAAACAATCATCATCTTTTCTACAACACTCCACTCAAAGGCATGTGATAAAATTGAACAAATAATAGTCCATTTTTGGTGAAGAGGATCCGGCCAAATGGCCTTAAGAATGAAAAAAAGTTGTTCATTTTATTATTCACTTGATTTTTGTTCAATTGTCATACTTCTTTCTAAAATCCTTCTTCTCACTAAAACTCTCATATACTAATATTTACTAAGTATTACTAGTGTAGTAATATAGTCATAATATTAGTAGTATTATATCTATCTTATTATCTAGTTAATAATAAGGGTAGATTATTTGGTGTCATCTTGGTGCAACTTGAAGGACGTCTTCTTGTTTGGAGATTTCTTGTGTTCAGCCATATTTATAGCTCAAGAACAACAAGAAGGAGTTCTTGTTGTGCCCATATAATTTCCATATCTTTTTTTTTTTTTGGTGAAAATGTAAATTATATTATCACCATGCCAAATGGCACCCCCAATTACATGAGAAAGTATATGAAATTACAATCAAAACATCCTACTCAACCATCATCCTACATAAGTTGATGATCTTTACACCCTTGAACA
Organism: Heliosperma pusillum; assembly: GCA_022085475.1. Classification (NCBI taxonomy): domain Eukaryota; kingdom Viridiplantae; phylum Streptophyta; class Magnoliopsida; order Caryophyllales; family Caryophyllaceae; genus Heliosperma; species Heliosperma pusillum. Next base: position 12,813 of record JAIUZE010007745.1, on the reverse strand, counting down.
TCACCTATTTTTATCCTACCCAGTTCAAGAACTGTTAGCCGCATCCTTACTTGCTGAATAATTCCCTGCAACACAGACTGAGGATTCCTCACATACTTATCAACTCTGCAAATATTTCTAGACATCCAGACTTCATAGTGTAGAGCAGTCACTATTGAGCAGTACAACTTCCTGATAAAACCTGATACATGCCTGAGTTTCATTATTTTTTGAGTATCGATACCTACTCTAGGACAAACCTGTATCCAATCCCCTAGTTTAGTTACACACTTCTTAGTATACTGACAGTCAATGAATAGATGTCTATGAGTTTCATCATACTCCCCACACAAGTAACAAGTAGTTTCTTGACAAACTCCCATCATATTCAGTCTGTCCAAAGTAAGCAAACGTTCAGAATGCAACAACCAGCTGATAAAACTGTGCTTTGGAGTGTTCAATCTATTCCAAACAACATTTCTCCACTGCACTCTGTTCCTGTCAGAATTCAGAAGCCATTCATAGCCCTGAACTATCTTGTATTCCTCCTCATCCTCCATCCATTTCCCTTGTAGAAAAGCAGGTTTAAACAGTCTAAGGATTTCACAAATTTTCCTCCAAGCCCAAGAGCTGGAACTGCTTGGCTTGTAGTTTGTCCAACTCTGCCCTTTCATATACACCTTATCAATCCATTTTATCCAAAGATGATCTTTCTTCTTCACAATCCACCATGCTAGTTTTCCTACAGCAGCCTTATTCCAAACCTTGCTATCTACCAGCCCTAAACCTCCATAGTCCTTCCCTTGACAGAGAGTATTCCAAGCCACCAAAGGGGCCTTTGAATAGGTACCCTCCCCCTCCCAAAGAAAGTTCCTACAAAGTGCTTTCAATTTATCCATTACCCCTGCAGGAAGAATAAACAGTTGAGCCCAGTAATTATGCACAACACTCAACGCAGATTTCACCAATGTAAGCCTACCCATGTATGAGATTTTCCTCTTGTTCCAACCTCTAATCCTAGCCATCATTTTTTCTACCAAGATATTACAATCCATCCTAGATAGCCTTTTGTGAGAGATTGTTACACCTAAATATTTGAAAGGAAGATGCCCCTTCTTAAAACCAATATTCCTCAAAATAGCATTCTCTATATCAGCAGAAACCCCATTCATCATCAATTCAGACTTATCCTTATTGATATGCAAACCAAAAGCTTTTGAAAAGCTGTAGAAACCCTCTATAATCATAGAAACTGATTGAATATCTCCTTTGCAGAACAAGAGCAAATCATCAGCAAACATTGTGTAAGTTTCATTCCTTTACACAGATGGTGATGTCTAAAACCAGGCATATCTCCAATAACATTCAAAATTCTGCTAAGGTATTCCATACAAATTGTAAACAGTAAAGGGGAGAGGGGATCACCTTGCCTCAGCCCTCTCTTTGCCTGAAAGAACCCATAAGGATATCCATTAAGCACAATGGAATACATTACAGTAGTGACACATTGCATAATAAGATGAATAAAATGCTTAGGAAAGTTCAGATCATTAAGAATGTGTTGCAAGAATTCCCATTCAATTGAGTCATATGTTTTCCTCAGATCAACCTTTATCTTACATCTAGGGGAAGCCTGTTTCCTAGTGTATAGCCTAACCAAGTCCTGGCTAATCAAAATATTCCCCATAATACTTCTATCCTTTATAAAAGCAGACTGGGCAGGGTTAATAAGATGTTTCAGAGCTTCAGAAATCCTTTTGCACATAATCTTTGAGATGATTTTGTAGAGAATATTGCAGCAAGCTATAGGACGGAATTCTTTGACAGATTTGGGGTTCTCAATCTTAGGGATTAATACAATATTAGTGCAATTGATTTGTTTGAGAAGATTTCCAGAAGTAAAAAAATTTTGGACTGCTCTGCAAATATCACCATGAATAATATGCCAACTAGACTTAAAGAAACCACTAGAGTACCCATCTGGTCCAGGACTCTTATCCTCAGGAATGGAGAAAACCACCTGCTTGATTTCAGCATCAGTAGGGACTTGACACATTGCACTCCACTCCTCCTGATTGACCCTATTACCATTCTTCATGATATTAGGATAATAATGAGATATGGAACCACTAGTGCCTAGTAGTTCCACATAGTACTCTTTGAAAGCCTTTAGAATATCCTCAGGGTTCTTGTACAGCACTCCATCATTCCCTATGATCTGAAAAACCTTATTTTGAATCTGGCGATTCCTGATAATTCGATGAAAAACTGCAGAATTAATATCACCATCTTTTGCCCAGTTAGCTTTAGCTTTTTGTCTAAGGTAATCCAATTTAGCCTGACCTAGCATAATGGAACTGAGTCTAGTTTGATGTTCAGTGTCCATAAGCTGAATATTGGTAGGATCCAATTGCAATTTCCTCTGACAATCAATCAAAAGTTCATGAGCAACTTCAGCATTTCTCTCTACATCAGAAAAGATACTCTTATTCAGCTCCTTGAGATGATGTTTAAGCTTTTTTAACTTAGTTACAACCTGAAACATAGGCACACCTTTCACATTCATCCTCCAACCCTGCTCAACAATCCTCCTATAATCAGGTACTCTACTCCACATGTTAAAGAACTTGAAAGGCTTTCTCCTCTGATTATGATGACTTCCCTCCTCAACAATGCACGGACAATGATCAAAGTCACCCTCAGGGCCAAAATGAGCATAGAAGTCAGGCTTTACTCTCAGCCAACTATCATTGACTACCACTCTATCTATTCTACTGAAGACCCTAGTGCCACTAGGTTGTTTATTATTCCAGGTAAAAAACGCCCCAAGAGTTTTTATATCTTGCAACTCACAGCTCTCTAGTGTCTGTTGAAAAGGAAGAACCTCAGAATCTCTGACAGGAAGACCTAACTTCTCATTAGCATAGAGGACATTATTAAAATCTCCCATTACTATCCAAGGCTCAGATGTATTAACCCCAATTAAATCAGTCCATAAAGATGTTCTCTCCTCAGGTTTATTGAAACCATACACATAAGTAACAAAGTACTTCTTATTCTCCACCAAATCTAAAACCTCAAAGTGCACATGCTGAGCAGACATAGCTAAAACTGTGGCAGACACTTTAATAGCATTCCAGAGTACCATAATTCTTCCTCCATGATGACTATTATGGTTAGTCACATAAGACCACCCATTACACATATTATTAACAACCTTATTTAGAGACACAGGTTTGACCCTTGTCTCAAGGAGCCCAAACATGTCAACATCAGAATTATGTAAAACCCATTTGATATATCTTTGCTTGTCAACACTATTCAGGCCCCTAACATTCCACATACCCAACCTATTCATTGGGGATAGAGGTAGTACCACCTCCCCCTTTATCCACCATTTCACCAGATAAACTCATATCACTGTTAAATTTCAAAGCAAAATCAGTCTCTTGTCCTCCTGGCATTCTAGATTCATGCCTAGTTAACCTAGTAATAACTCTAGCAGGCGTAAAATCAGCATTCTGACTATTATGCATTGGAGTATTTGCAGGAGTAACTAGGTCAACATTGCTTTTCCTAGGCCCCTCCACACCAAGCCTTGATTCCCCTATGATACCTATCTTCCTGGTTAACACAGGGATTTCCTCAGGGTCAAGGTTTGGACCAGGCCCAACCTTCCTCTGCCATACTTGTTTAACAGGCTGTACTGCAGGAGGTGCCATAGATGTAACTTTTTTAGAATTGACACCACCAATCCTACAAACTGTTGTACTATGTCCCATACCATGACATTTTTTACACAGTATTGGAACCCAATCATACTCAATAGCTATGAAAGTAGCTTGGATTCGAGAGTATTGGAGGGACTAGAAATAGTTCATATAGTTGTATATCCTATCCCATTATACTGGTAAAACAGTGGGAGCTACCTTTAGGCCAAGAGTCCTAAGTCTAGATGCAAATCTAGACACGTACTCAGAAAGTTTTATGTAATATGAGATTACGTAGACAAAGAGAAATAGCTATCAGAACGATGGGAAAGATGCAAGTATTGCTAATCCATTAGCCATGCTTTTTGCAGGCTGAACATGATAGTCATGTCATTTCAATGGGGATTGAAATATGTACCTGACTTGCTAAAGATTATAAGATATGAAATTATTGATAGCGTATCAATTTTTTCCAAATATTTGATAATCGCATTCATTGTTAGAGTTTCATTAAAAACTCCATTATTTAGTTTGACTAAATTTTAATACTTTGTTTATCCGAATTGGTTGAAAGAAAGGTTGAACCCACTTCAAGTGAACAGGACGAACTTAGTATTTTGTCCCTAGTCACTCAATGAGGTGACGTCTCGAAATGACTAGATTGTAAAGTCGATCGATGGTTGGTTCAGAACCATGGGGTCATGGAGATGACTGGTCGTTTACATAGACAGACTGTATGACACTCTGTCGGACAGTGACATTGTAGAGACCCTTAAATCAATTAATTGATTTGTCTCGGTAGTGGCGGGTCTTCTATCTTATTCCTATAAGGGTCGATTTACTTTGACTGGCGACCGTCTATCTGAGTCGGTGCAAGTTTCCGATTGGTTTTGGTTGATGTTCTAGATCGTGCCGTAAAAGGAGGCCGATGGACTTCTTCTGGATCATGGTGATCTGCATCATACAGAGTAGATGGATCAACAGGAATTGTCCACCCACGTTGGGTAAAAACATCTTTAGGCCACTTGAGGAGTAGTTACTGTAAATGCGTGGCCACGCTCGGAAAGAGATCTATGGTAGATTTTCGGTCAGACAGTTACTCTCCCTATCGAGAAAACCACTCTAGATATTGTCAATCGCAAGTGCGACCTGAAAGACACCTTGCGTTGAGTGGGAGATGTGATAAAGCGACAAGAGAATCGGTGACGCACACTTGTGTCAGACAAGTGGGAGATTGTTGGAGTAGGTGTCCTCCACAATAATGCGCCACATAATAAATCTTATTATGGAATATAATTGGGATATTTATTGACTATATATATGATTAGTCAGTTGATTAACGTAAATCAATAACGGTTGGCTGACTAGAGTTTGACGTTATTGTCGTATGACGGCGGTGATCAACTGATCCCTTTCGGTCACACCTAAAGGATGAAATCCAAATAATAACTAATTGTTTGTATACGATACAGTTAATTAGTACATTACATATATTAGATATGTACGAGAGTTAATTGTTAGAAATTGAGTTAAGAACTCAAATTCGATTAAACTTATTTTTCAATTATGCGATAATTGACTAATAAATTTATATCTTATTTTAATACGATTAAATAAGATTTAACTTAGTAATTAATCGTTAAATTACTAAATTAGTTGAGGTTTTGAGATAGAGGTAATTAGTTAATTATATTTACAAGGAGTTGTAAAATAAATTAACTAAGCATTGTGGGACCAATTATATATTGATATAATGGTAAAATATTACTTAAAATGTTAAGTACATATTATTTATTTAATTGAGTCATATAATTGTTATATGATCAAATTAACACCTAATTATACAAGATAATTAACCATATGATCAATAAGTATTTGTGAGACAAATATCAAAAATCAAAATGGACCAAACTAGGCCATAATGGACCGGTTTTGGTAGTAGTTACATGGTGATGATTTTGTTCTTATTTTTACTCTTTAGTTACTTTGTGAAAGTGACATAACAAGTATCATACAATCATCACATATACTACAACACTCCACTCAAAGGCATGTGATAAAATTGAACAAATAATAGTCCTTTTTGGTGAAGAGAATCCGGCCAAATTGGCTATAAGAATGAACAAAAGTTGTTCATTTCATTACTTACTTGATTTTGTTCAATTGTCATACTTCTTTCTAAAAACTCTTCTTCTCACTAAAAACTCTCAAATACTAATATTCACTAAGTATTACTAGTGTAGTAATATAGTCATAATATTAGTAGTATAATATCTATCTTATTATCTAGTTAATAATAAGAGTAGATTATTTGGGTTAATCTTGGTGCAACTTGAAGGAGGTCTTCTTGTTGGAGATTTCTTGTGTTCATCCATATTTATAGCTCAAGAACAACAAGAAGGAGTTCTTGTTGTGCCCATATAATTTCCATATCAATGTGAGGAAATTTCTTCTTTTATGTAAATGTCTTTATATTTGCATGCATGTTACATAGATCATTTATAAACTAAATTAAAAAGTAATTTGGTAATTAATTAGAGGAGTCTAATTAAGGTCTATGGACTTTCAGCACCATGTCTCGGCGTCGTGGGCATAGCATGCCGACATCCTGCCCTTGACCCTCGAGCCCTCACTACCCCCTATAGAGGCTTATTTGATAGTTTTGGTCTTGTAGCAGGAAACATTGAGTGTGCAGAATAGCGATACGTTTTTGTATCGCTTATTTGGGGTAGCAAATGGTCTTTGTTTTGGGCGTGTGATACGGCGTTGGAAACATTACTTGAATTACTTGATTCTGGGCTCAAGAACTTCCTTATTCCGATCATGTTTGACCGAGTTATGGTCCTCGGAAGACGGGTCTTTTTCTGCCGGCGGGTCTGCTGCCTAGGGCTCGGCTCTGGGGCTCTTTGGGGGGGAAAACAGAGTTCCCACTACGCAAGACCTGCAGCTATGGGTAGGTAACTTGGAGTAGTTATTTTTAGGCTCAAGAAAATCCATTTTACGAGTTGTTACGGTCCCGGAACCGCGTCGGGGCGGGCGGCGTCTGTTTGGCCACCCCCAAAGGCTTGGGTTGGGTACCTTGGGTGTCTTTCTCACCACCCCACGCCCATTTTGCATCCTAATATCACATTTCCAATGGTTTTGAGGCTTTATGGCACGGGCAAAACCGTGCGAAACCGGGGATTACCCTTACGGGACACCTTGCACTCGGTAGTACTTGGGTGGGTGGGCAGTGTGTTTGTGTGTGGTGCATCACATGGGACAAAGCCTACTTATTTACTCAACATAGCACAAGGAGACCATAATAGTACCTTGGGTGCTCTTGTTTGATTTGGTATCTTTCGTTACCCGGGATGCATCCTCGTTGGTTTGGTTTGCAGTAGTCTTTCTTAGCATTTTGTTCGGGACCGATCCGGGAAACCGTCTCCGGGTGACTTCTGGGTGCCCATGACAAATTGTGGTTAACTTAGTGTCACGGTGGTCCGTAGGTGTGCCCATGGCCTAAGGACGGTGCCTATGCCCTAGGCTTGGTGCTCGTGGCCTGTGCATGGCGCCTATCCCAAACCCGTTGCCTAGCCATGGCGCATCACTACCAGGCACCTAACCTCAAAAATGCCTAGACATGGCCTGCGTGGGGGCGCCCTTGGTGCGTCACAGATGGGAAGATAACCTCAAAATGCCTGGGCATGGTTATTTTAAGGGGCGGCCATTTTACCCATGGCACGCACGTGACCGAGCACTTGTGCCCATGGCATACTCATGACACGGACATGGCCGAGCACTTGTGCCCATGGCCTAGGCACTTGGTGCTCATGGCCGAGCACTTGCGCCCATGAGACCTGGTAATGCCCGACACTTGATGCCCATGGCCTAGGCACTTTGTGCTCATGGCCGAGCACTTGTGCCCATGGCCTGGGCATGGCAGGCACATGACCGATCACTTAGTGCCCCATGTCCGAGCATGGCCGAGCAAATGGTGCCCATGGCCGAGCAAATGGTGCCCATGACCGAGCAATGCCCGGCACTTGGTGCCCATGGCTTACTCATGGCCGAGCATTACCTATCACTTAGTGCCCCATGGCCGAGCAATGCACGGCACTTGATGCCCATGGATTACTCATGGC
>JAIUZE010007744.1:22500-24410 GCA_022085475.1 Heliosperma pusillum | reverse complement strand
GGTGTTGCACATCATTGATTAACAACGAACTGGCATTGGATAAGGTTCACCGGTGAAATAGGGAAAGTAAATGGTAGCCCCCAACTTCCAAACCTATAGTCTCTACACTGTTCTCATCCGCCTTATTTAAGCCCAGGTGCTCAGCTACTTGGTCTAGGGTCAAATTGAGTTCGGTGTTCATCAGACGGAAGCTCACCGTCTTGCCGTCCACATCAAACTCATAGGAGCTCAAGAACTCTAGGGTCAAGAACCCATAGGACTTCTTCCAAAGTCGATACAAACCACCTAGACCCAAAGTCTCGAAGATGTGACTCATGTCCTCCTCAATTCCCATAGTTCTCAAGACGTCCCGGTCTACACACCTAGTCGGCCTCAAAGAGTAAGACAACAAGGCACGGAAGGCATTCTGCTGAGCAAAGTCACGGAATTGCATACTCGGATAATCGGGTACTTGGGGCACAACCACTGGCTGGATGGGTCCGCCTCTCTCCATTGTTGTTGTTGAACGACTTCTCTTTTTGGGTGCTGCTCCAGCTCTAGGCATATGCAAGTTTTGATTCCACAAGGTTTTCCCGAACTCATTATAAATAGGAATGTTTGAAAATATTAGATTTTTAACTCAACAAGCTCAGTTTACGACGGTCTTTAATCACCAAAATTTTAAAGATGGACCTTTATAGACGAAATAGTTGCCCAAAAATTGAGATTGATAGTTCATAAAATCAGTTTTGACATGAAAACTACATATTTCTTCAAACCCTAATTTAGAGAGTGAAACAATTTACGGTTTTGGGGAAACTCTACACCATCCTATTACTCAATTCAAACTACTACAGATTTCTAACATTAATCAACAATATAGAGTAGTTTCATGAAGATACTAGAGACTAATTAGTTCTATTGCCGTACTTACCCATCCTTTGCTCAAAAGAAGAAGAAAAAAAAGGAAGGAGAAAGGTTACCTTGAAAGAGTGGAAAGATTAAGAAAGAATATTAGCAATATAAAGATCTGAAGTGTAACTTCTAACAAATCTAAGTGATTTGGATGAGGAAGAGTTTGAAGGGAGTTTAAGGTGAGTAGAATTGGAAGTGTGCCGAAATAACTGAAGGAATTTGAGGGTATAGGGTTTTAGTATTGAAAACACAGAACCGGGTTTATTTGGGGCATTTGGTCGAGTCTCGGTTGTACTCGGTCGAGTGCAGGCTACTCGGTCGAGTGTTGCTGGTACTCGATCGAGTGTCTGAGTCTGATTGGAAACTATGTTCCTTCAAATCACGCACTCGGTCGAATAAACCTTACTCAATCGAGTACCTCTCGTACTCGGTCGAGTACCCTCACGTCAACCCGAATATTTAAATCAAGGCTTAAAGCTAAGCATTGTTTATCGTCCCTACAACATCAATAATACATGTGGATGCGGGAAAACGCGTAGTTTTGAATTCACGTGGGGTTTCCGGTTTACAAAAGAGTCGCCACCACGTTTTAGGAACTTGGAAACCGTTTAGAGAAAAGGATTTGTGTGAGGGTACGTGTTGGAAAGTCAAATTAATTTCATAAAGAAACACCAAATCCCGCCCGTTGCAATAACGACCTCTACTAAGGATGATGATGGCTTATTGGGTTAAACTATGATTATTTATGCAAATGCAAGCATTGTTTTAAATGCTAACATGTGAGATGATTTCTATGTCTTTTAATGCATTAAGTCTACTATGTCCAAGCTATTTAGCATGTGAGTTCATTTGATCTATATGCTATTTTAGTAAGCAATCACAACAAGGCTTAGGGGGGAAGGGAAGCCAGTAGGGAACTAACTATTACAACCCAGACGATATACGTCGACGCGATGCGCAAACAATGGAAAATAGATACAACTCGATCTATATACAATGGACTAAACAACACGACT
>JAIUZE010007744.1:0-17500 GCA_022085475.1 Heliosperma pusillum | reverse complement strand
CTATATAAGCCATGCTTGTAACCTAAGAAAATCAGAATATGAATGAATGAAAAAACAAGGAGTTGTTACTCTATTTCAGTTAACTTGTGCAAGTCTTAGTTAACACAAATCTCAACAAACTTGTGCTAGTCTTAGTTTGTTGGCCTAAGCTTAAACCATTCACTTGTGCTAGTCTTAGTGAGTGAGTTGAGTTTAGGACTCACTGTTCTTGAACTGTTTGTGCTAGTCTTGACAGCCCAAGTTCAGGGTTTCTATCCTATGGGTTTAAACATGAGAATTCACATCAACTTGTGCTTGTCTTAGTGGTTGTTTATCCTCTACCCTATCCTTTACTTATTTGTTACAAAAACCAGAAAACTATCCCACAAAAATAGCCTTGTTTCATATGTTTTATTGCTGCAATTTCAAGACAGTCCTTGGGTTGTTTGTGTGAATATTGAGTCCTTTGCAAAACACCATTGACCCCTAAGTTGGTGTTTCAGGGTTTCTCTCGCTTTTGGCATTGTGGGCCTCCCTCCGGGGGCCCGCACGACAGGCTATTAGCTCAGTGGTAGAGCGCGCCCCTGATAATTGTGTCATTGTGCCTGGGCTGTGAGGGCTCTCAACCACATGGATAGTTCAATGTGCCCATCAGCGCCTGACCTTGAGATGTGGATCATCCAAGGCACATTAGCATGGCGTAATTCAAACTATCTCATAATTTAAACTAAAATAAATTAAACATTCAAACAAGTCAAACAACTAATCAAAATTTCATTCCAATTAATCTAGAACATCCTAATCATCATCAATCATAAATCATGATCTCAATCAATACTAGCAAATATTAATTAACAATGAAAGATGATAATAATAATAAAGCGATAAAAGGGAGAAATGGATTGAATTAATCGCACCCTTAACTTACATGTACTTCGGACCGTATGCAAGAACGTCGGATGCAAGCTTTCACCACGGGTACGTCTTCGAAGGTTTCCAAACTTAATTAAAAAGTATAGGAATAAAGCTTTTAATCTTTAAATCAAAATCAAACAAAACACGATTTGAAGTTCGCGGATTTTGGGTGCCTCGAGCGGCAGTTTTCAAAAGGTCGCTACGACTTCGTTTCTTGCTCAAATCTCTATCCGAAATATGTTTCGGAATCTTGAGGATTCCAAATTTTTGATTTGTGGCAAGAAATAGAGATAAAAACGAAGTTTTATGGACTGAAAACGAGTGACAACAGAGACTGTCCAAAACAATAGCAAAGGTGAAAAGAAGAGCTTTTTATCGCTCTAATCGTCACATAAACTTGTGTATAAACCTTGGAATGTGTTCCTAAGTCTAAGAGGAGTACTAGTAAGGGTTTATTGTGTGAGATTCAATGGACGTGGAGGGTTTGTGGATCCTTTTTGGCTAGTGGTTGAAGAAGACGGATTTTTGGTGTTTTGCTTGTGTTGGCTTTACTCGTGTGTTTTGTGTATGTTGTATTTGTTATTACGGTTGAATAGGCTTTCTTTTATACTGGTAAGAAGTCTCATATCTCATAGAATCTGGGTATGGACATAATTTGGAAAGGATAGATCTTTGGATCGATTTTGGAAAGGTTGTTCTATCGGTTTTTGGTAAACAATTTGTGAGTGATAAGGAACTAATTTGGTGGAGATTTTCTGAGATATTAGAGTCTTCTTACTTTTCTACTAAGTCAAAGAAACACGGGTTTGAATGGCTGGGTATACGGGTTGAAATATGGTTCGAAAAACGGTTGGGGGTTTTCGGTAAGACAGGGGTTAAATGAGGGGTTTTTCGGGCTTTTTTACGGACAATAGGCCACCAGTTTGGGTCGAAGGTTGGGTCCATGTTGTAGGCTATGTGAGGGGCTAGGTGTAATAATCTGTATTAAGTTTGTAAGACTTTTACTTTCTTATTAGTCTTATTTGTTTGTTGGAGACTTGGTAAGGTGATATGTGATTGGTAGAGTCCTTGTGTCATAGGTGATTTTATTGTGTTGTGTCATTGACTAGGATTGATGTGGTTTGTTGCGACATATGTTTAGCATATTTCTTGTTCTGTGTTGTTGTGACATATGTTTAGCATATGTCTTGTTATGTGTTGTTGTGTCATATGTTTAGCATATGTGTTGTTGTGTTTAGCCCTGTGTTGTTGTTGGTAGGGTGTCTTTTGGTAGGAGTATGAGTTGTGAACTTTGATGACGAATTTTGGTCTTAAGGAGGGACGACTGTAATACTCCGTATTCTTATGTGTGGGGACTCGGCTAAGAAGGGCTTACTCGACCGAGTACATGGTGTACTCGGCCGAGTACAACCTACTCGACCGAGTGGATTTGGCTGGCAAATTTTGGATGATTGTGATCTTGCGTACACGGCCGAGTGACTTTGGCACTCGACCGAGTGAGTGGTACTCGATCGAGTACGAATTAAAGGATTAATAGGAGGGATTAAAATCATAATTCACTTTTTACGCTTCCTAATCGTAAAACCTAAACTCTCTCAAAACCCTTATTGAACCTTTGATTATCTCGTGCCGGATCTGTTGTTCCTTTGCCTAGATTGACTTATGTGGTAAGTATACATGTTTATGCTTTGATTGTGATTGTTATAGTAGACATAATTGAATTGGGGGAAAAGGAATTAAATTGTCTTGATTGTATGAATGTTAATTGCTTTAGGAGGGGACTTCGTTGAGGAACACTTCTAATCACTAGTGCTTTTCGTGGATCTTGATAAAGTAGGGTTTCCCTACTCAGTATTTGTGTTATTAATAAATGCTATGAGATGTTATATGATATTGTTTGTGATTGATGATGGAGATGATGGAGTTCGGGTTTAGGGAGTTGTTGTCGATTTCATGGTTACTTGTGATTAGTGATCCTGTTGGGAGATAGTTCATGCCCCGAGTTTGCCCCTGTGGGTATCCCGCCACGTGGGGGATGTTCACATTAATGATCCGGGTTCTCTCGGTGCGGTGAGAGGGGCTTTCAATGCCTGTGGCTGCGGTCCAGGGTCAATAGGTGGTTTGTAGGGCAGGCTGGTAACCCGAGCCTACGAAGATGTTCGCTTCGGTGGCCCTCTTGTTTCTGTTATGTGTTGTGGTTTTGCTTGTGCATTGATCGATAGACACATTTACTGACCCTTTTACTGTTTACAAAACTGCTGTGATCCATTGGGGGATGGTGATCAGGTTATCGCAAGTAATCCTTAGAGGATGGCGGGGAAGAGGATGGGATCACTTATGAGTCTAGCTTCCGCATCACTTGGATTCTCAGTTGTTAAACATTCTTTATTTATTTGTTATTGATTGGAATTGGTCGGATGGTATGCCATCTGTTTGAGACATGTATTTGTATTTAAACATTTCTTAATAAGTATTGCTTCCTTTATTGCTTGTTGTGTTAAATACCTCGAGCAACCGAGATGGTAGCACTTCCATGTGCTAAGGGGGTCTTGTAAGGCACCTTGGTGTATGAAGGTGTTACAAAGTGGTATTAGAGCGATCGATGTTGGAACCTAAAACCAATGAACCTAATGAACTAGGAGCGTCTAATAAAATGAACCCGGGTAGGATTCAAAGGGAGCTACCGCAAAGATTAGGGAGACGTCCCGAAGTCGCACTTTTTCCCCTATAGCTCTTACTTGGTCACCATGGGAAGTGTCGGGGCGTTATGTGTATTTAGTGTATTAATATATGTTGCATGTTGAGATATGTGAAATAGAGATGGATGTGGAAAGGACTGGGGTGGTGAATTGTGGCATGTGTGAACCACATGAGATGTGGCATGATTATGTCATGTATATGAAGTATGATGGCATGATGATGAACTTATATGAAATATGTATGAACGGTGGTGAATTTTGGCATGAGAATATGTTTACTATTAATAAACATGTTATATATATATATATGAGTTACATGTGATTATATGAAAGAGTTGTATGAGAACATGAAAAGTATGCGTTTATGATGGCATGAAAATATTATGTGGAATAATTGGCATGAATGGAGATTAATTTTCAGCTAATACATATTGATATGTTGGGATAATAAGAACAAGTGAATGGTTGTGAATTATGGTATTTTATGTGATGTGAGGTATGTTAATGAGTGGTAAATTTGTTTGGTAACAAAAATTTGAATTATATGAAGTTTGATTTTGGAAGGTCTGTCTTTAAACTTCTATAACTTGAGTTCTAGAAATGATATTGATGTAATTCTAAATGGAGGTGATAGCTTTCATGTTACGGTTCTAAAGGTAGGTCATGAGACGAAATTGACTTAGAATTGATGGAGATATTCCCGTTTTACGAAAAGTGGTCAGTGCTGAGAAATCCGTTGCACTCGACCGAGTACAGGGTGCTCGACCGAGTGTACTTTGCACTCAACCGAGTGTCTTGAAATTTTTGTGTCAGGATGGTTACAGGGGTTTGTACTCGACCGAGTACAATATGTACTCGGCAGAGTGCGTCGTACTCGACTGAGTACCGAGAGTACTCGACCGAGTGCTGAGAGTACTAGACCGAGTGTCTAGTATTCGATCGAGTGTGTTGTATTTGATCGAGTGGCTTCGCCACTGTGGGTGAATTGTGGAATTTATTTGTCAATGTGTTGTGTGTACTAAGTTATTCATATTTTACTTATGTCTAAAGAAGTGTCGTCTTAGAGAGTGAGTTTGCGGATTCTATAAGGGAATAATGTTGCCCAAGGTTGTATTGTTTTGTGGGAAGTGTGTGAGATTGTATATGGCTAGGACAGATAAATTGATGAGCCTTATGAGAGAGATAGAAAATTGGTTTTGTGATATGAGATGTGTAATAATGTTGTGTTTTAGAGCAATATATATAGAGGTGTGTATGTTTATATGATCATGTGATAATGTGAGAAAGGGAAGGTATGAACTGCTGATTTAGAAGAGAGACATGAATGGTTATAAAGGGGAAATGTGTATAGGAAAAATGAGAATGTTTGAGTTGATTAGGGATATATGCAATGGGGACCGATATAGAGGAATTTAACGATGATGGTACCTTGTCAGCTTAGTGTGTTTGATGTGTAATAAGGACTGGATATTGTTTTGATGGAAAGCCGGATAACTGCAGAGACAATTGTGGAGAGGAAGTATTATGGAAAGTCTAATATAAGGTAAGCATCATTGTGAGGTATGGTAAGGATAGATAGTAATAGTATATAATTGTAGTGAAAAGGGGGGGGGTAGTATCCTTTTTGGAAGAGGCTCATCTTTTTGAAGAAACAAGTACCATGGCTGAAAATGGGAGGCTAATTAATTAGTGCGAAAGGGTCTGGATCCTGGAGGAACAGCCTCTCCTAATGTCTTCTAGAGGGCCTGAGTTCAAGGAACCCTACTGGAGGCCAACATGAACGTATGCCTGCAGGTGGTCTACTGGAATCCTGCTGGAACTATATTCTGCAAGAACTCTATAGGAATTCTGCTGGAACAAAAGTCTGCTCAGAAACCTGCAAGAACTCCTGGAGGAACGTTGCTGGAACATGTTGTTTTGCTATGAGGAGCTGGCATATTATTACCCTTGTGAGATTTCAGCACATGGGAGGTGTTCAAGGACAAATGACATCTTGTGGTCCTTTCTTTTGTCCCTCCCAACAACTACAAAGCTGCTGCCACTTTAAGGAAGCAATGGACCAGCTATGCAAGCTGCCAAATACGTCCCTTTCATGTCACATGACTGTTTTAAGATGTTATTTTACAGCTTGTTATTTTGTCCTCTTGTCCTTTTAATTGTAGCCATTAGATGTAGCTTTTAGATGGATGGATAGGATGTAATGTGAGCCCCTATATAAGGAACTCACCACCCCATGTAATATTCAGTTTTTGATAATGAATTAAAAAGAGTTGTGTCAAACACAAACTTGAGGGTTAGCTCAAGGAGCACCTCGTCACAACCAATAGTGGCCATGCCTTTCTTGGTTGTTCGATTAAGGGAGGTTAACCTGTGCTAGGCTGTGGTTAAGCTCTCCTAATCGGCCAGGCCTGGTGGTCGCCCTGTGCTAGGCTGTGGGTGATCGACCTACGTCTGTTAGTGAGGTTAGTTTGGTTCTGTGCTAGGCTGTGAGCTAAGCTAAACTTGCTGTCCAGGTTGAGGTCCAAACTTGTGCTTGTCTGTAGTTTGGGTCTTGATCATATCGAGCTTGTGTTAGGGAGGTGGACTTGTGTGGTTCAACTCCTTGGCTCGAGTAGGTTGTGGGTCGAGCCATGAGCCGGTCTTGTGGCCCTTGGTTCACAACCATATCTTTCATGTTTTTCATAGGCTTAGGACACAAATAAACCCCCATAAGTCCCCCTTTTGTTGCTGCCACTTTGGGGCAGCCCCTTGGTCGTCATTCGGACTTTGGGCCGTTCATAGGGTCCTCCACAAAAACGCATAGACCCCCCTAATTACGCTGCAATAATGAGTTTCGTTGTTGTTTGGGCGTATTTATAGCAAATGAAGAAAAATAGTATGATAGGAGTAATATTTATTGCGTATGATTGGAAGATTGTAACGATGTGTTGTCGAGTTTGGAATCTTGAGGTAATAAGAAGGTAGTCGCGTTATTGGACTAGATAGTGAAAGTGAATCTTTGGGATAATGAGTAATTGTAATTGGTGCGAATTGGAGGAAGTATAAATAGCGAATTTGTGAAACAAAGGAATAGTTGAAGCAATAGAATAACATAAAGAGAATGATATTTATGAATTCATGAAATGATTTGTATAGGGAATTATGAGTTAGAAAGAGACAAGTGGAAGAGGAATATTTGGAGGATCATATTTTGAGGCAAGTGTTAGAGTTTCAAAGGACATAGTTTGGTAAGAAAGAGTTGAGAAAAGGTGATAGTATTTTCGAATGGATTTATAAATGATGTTGTGATAAAATAATATGATATAATAAATGTATATTGGCAGATAATATTTGGTGGAAATATTTCGGTTAGTAATCGAAGAGAATGTTGTGGAAAGTTAGGTGGAATCATTGAGGCTTTGGAAGTACTATAGGTTGTGACTGGTTTAAGATGTATTGGCATTTGGTGGTGTATTGATGTAATACCGTTATTATGGAAAGTGGCAGTCTGAAGTGTTGGGTTGATGTAATGGGAAGACAAGAGATTTAAATGGGAAATTATGAATGAATATCCAGATAGAGTTGTTAGTCGTTAATGGAACCTTTCAGGAGAATGGTGAATTAAAGGGAATGGGAGAGTTTGTTATGTTTATATTTGGTAGCTATAGTGAGATAGTGGTTTTGGTACTGGTGGATCGTTTTGCGGGGGAAGATGCGTTGAGAAAGGAAGTCTAGTCGTAATTGAGTTGAGGAGGTTATGAGGAGACTATAGTATTATTTGGACGAATTGTATAGTTGAGGGAAGAGGTGGTTTCAAGGGTAATGGCTTTAAGGTTTGTCTTCAGGTTAGCAACGAGAATGATGAATTATAATTGTGTAGGATTTATGTAGGTTTAGCTTCCTTGTTAAGATTATTTTGGTTGATAAGTGTTCGTTACTTGTATAGTTATTTAGTAATCTAAGATGTGGTATTGGTGGCTTGTGCATGTCGAGTTGGATTATCTTTATCATGGTCAGTATGATTTTCTGTTGTGTAATGGTGTCATTCATTTGGTGGCCCGTTTGTCGGTCATGTGGTTATGCGAGCCCCGTGATTTAGTTAGAGTATTGAGTCTTGAGGGCTTGCAGTAATTATGTGTTGTGCATGTGTACAGAGGTCGTACATTGTTGTTATCGTTTTGTTAGCTATGGACTGATGGGTTTAAAAGAGGAGTCTAATCGGTGAAGATTTTTGTTAAAGTCTTTGTAAATGTTTCTAATATATTTTGTACTATTTTGTTTTAAAAAGGATTTGTAATAGAAACTTTGTATATTAATTATAATATCCTTGTATTTCGGCAAATTTTGTACGTAAATTTGAATTTTATTTTAGCCGAAAAACAGGGGTGTCAATCATTATTGTTTGGGTCCCTTGTTCTCTTAGACTTTGGGCCGAGTGGCTTGATTGATGGTGTGGTTCCGTATATAAATTTGGATGTTTTGACTTGGTGGATGTGAGAAGGTCCAGAAATATAATTATGGTGTGCTTGAGGTTGTAAATTATTCATTGTCGTTTGGAGGATTTTATGGGGATATGGTGTTAGAGCGGGTTGAGTGTTATCTGGTTGAGATAGAGCGGGAATTCAGAAGAATGTTATGAGTAATCGTGGTAAATGATGGATCTACTTTTTCATATTGAGAATTTCTGGGTGGATTATAGGTAATGTGAAAAATGAATGGTGTTTGGAGTTGTCGTATGATTGGCAATGAGTATGGTGTTGAGGTATTCTTATAGTTATAGATGCTGAGCTGTGGTATTAGTTATTCAGTGATGATCGGTCTTGGAGTTATGTGAAAGAACAGAACTATTTTGTATGGTAGATCAAGTGCTATGTCTTGTTGAGAGGTTGAATTTGATATGATTGGTGGGTGTTGCAATATTGTTAAAAGAAGAGTGTTGACAAGTGTTGTTAAAAGTTGGAGTACTGGTGTGGTGGGTTGGTTAATGATATCGTTGGGAGGTGAATATTTTGACAGCGACATTTGATGGTGTAAGCTCGGATGTCTTGTCGATGAATGTATTGTTGGAACTTAGGGTTATGATGTTGTATCGGATGGTGACAGTCTTTGGGGGTACCCTTAATATGTGGAGGTGCTAGTCCTCGTGTGACTGCTTGGTTTCTCTTGTTGGAAATGAGGGTGTGAACTTCGGGGACAAAATTCATTTTAAGGAGGAAAGAATGTATTAATATGTATTAAGTTTGTAAGACTTTTACTTTCTTAATAGTCTTATTTGTTTGTTGGACACTTGGTAAGGTGATATGTGATTAGTAGAGTCCTTGTGTCATAGGTGATGTTGTTGTGTTGTGTCATTGACTAGCATATGTGCTGTTGCGACATATGTTTAGCATATGTCTTGTTATGTGTTGTTGCGACATATGTTTAGTATATGTCTTGTTATGTGTTGTTGTGATATATGTTTAGCATATGTGTTGTTGTGTTGAGCCATGTGTTGTTGATGGTAGGGTGTCTTTTGGTAGGAGTATGAGTTGTGAACTTCGAGTACGAAGTTCGTTCTTAAGGAGAGAAGACTGTAATACTCCGTATTCTTATGTTTGGGGACTCGGCCGAGTAAGGCTTACTCATGTACTCGGCCGAGTACACCCTACTCGACCGAGTACACCCTACTCGACCGAGTGGATTTGGCTGGCAACTTTTGGGTGATTCTTATCTTGCATACTCGGCCGAGTGAATTTGGCACTCGACCGAGAGAGTGGTACTCCCGAGTACGACAGTTTTCAGGATCGGTTCGCACGGTTTATTAAACGATTAATAGGAGGGATTAAAATCATAATTCACTTTTGACGCTTCCTAATCTTAAAACCTAAACTCTTAAACTCTCTCAAAACCCTCATTGAAACTTTGATTATCTCGTGCCGGATCGCTTGTTCCTTTGCCTAGATTGACTTCTGTGGTAAGTATACGTGTTTATGCTTTGATTGTGATTATTATAGTTGTAACACTCGTAAATGTACCCTATTTTTAAATTAAAAATATTATACGGATACTTTTCAGCGAAATTTTAGATTTAGTCTAGAACTTAGTTTCCCGTGTCTATTTTAGAAAATCCGAGTTCGTTTTCGGGCTTTACTCGAAATTCCGAGTGAGTTACGCCTTAAGCCGCTTTTGGGCTTTTTCCATGTTTTTCCACTTACTCACCTTATACTCCCTCAAACCCTAACTCCCTTATTCTTTCCACTTACTCCTTCTTCCTCAACAAGTAACCAAAAACCTAAACTCCATTCTTGATCAAGCTTAAGTTCCACACTACTCCTTCATCCCTTGCTCAAATCCGCTAATTTTTGTCATAATCTTCCTCTCTCATCGTCCTCTATCTTAATTGCAAAGAAAATTACCGTCTTTCTCACTTTTCAATTTATCCGTCTTTCTCAAAGGTCAATTATATTCATCTTTTGTTGTCTAATTGTAGGTGGAGACCTTCGAGACCTCGACAAAGACTACTACTTAGTAGAGGAGGACCTAGACAAAGATTGAAGACCCAAAAAGGTAACAATGAAGGGTTACTTGATATCATTCCGTGTTTTAATGTGTTTTTGATGTTAGTAAACGTATTTAGGATAGGATTAGTATTAATAGAATTTGTGTTTGTTGATGATACATGGTTATTGTTTCTTGATAATTGTTAATGAGTGTTGATGATAGTTGATGTTTGTTGTATGATGATTGGGTTAAAGAAGTGATTTTCGTGCATATATTGTCCCAACCGGCTGAACGGCCGCCAGTCAGCTGGCCGGCTGGGAGTTGGCTGATGTTTTATTGGTGTTACGTGATAATTTTGGTGTTCAGTAAGTCTCAGCCGGTCAGCCGACCGGCTGAGACACACCTCTTTTCCCACTTCTTTTCTCAATAGGTATACGGTCCAGCCGGGTAGCCGGCAGCCGGTCCACTTGACCGGTTGGATCATGCTGTATTTTTGACAATTTCCAAATGTTACTGTGGTGCCAGCCAGGTAGCCGGCAGCCGGTCACCCTGACCGGCTGGCACACGCTGTATTTTGTCTTCTATTCTTTTCTTATACTTTCATTTATAATAGTTCGCATGGTTCGTTTATCGTATAAATTTACGTAATAGCTTTAAATATTCATGTTTAGATTATATGATATCCCATTCGTTTGTATCGCATGTTTTGTGACGGTTTTTGATATATCGCCCTTTGAGTCGGTTTTACATATGTTATTATTTGAGCACTAATTGTTAAGTGCTATGAACTCTCATTCCCCCTTAATGCTTAAATGCATGTTTTAGTGGGGATATGACGACGTTGCTGGGAGGCGAACGCTTTGCATTGATCGACCCGGCCGTCAAATGTCATATACTTGCGAGGTGATGTCATTGCATGTAGCGTACCGCTTGTTATGATGCTTGTGCTCTTTCCGCCTCTTTCGTGAAGGTTGAGCGAATTTTGGGTACTCGGCTTCTATGTTTGACCGAGTCTTGGATGCGAAATGTTTATCGCATGTCGAATCAGAAAATGTGATTCCGAGAGTCTGGCCAGGTTTAGACTAGGACCATATTATTATCGTCGTCCTACCGGGAGGAAATGAGTCTACATATACGAAATGTTAATCGTGTATGCGTTCAGGGAAATATTTATCCCGTGGATGCAATTTTAATCATACTTGCTATGTACACGGTGCTAGTGCGTGTCATTTACCGTGAGAGATGTTGTCAACGTATTCGTACGTTTGGATGGATGATTATATGTTGATTATTTGTGACCGTTGGCTGACTTGGCGTGGTTTATATGTCGAGTCTCAATCTTATCAAGTATATGCCGCTACCGGTGAGATGCAAGCCGTAGTGAGTATATAGTTTCCTAAGGGTTTCTTCCCCGAGTCTATCTATAATATGATGGTTACGGTTTTGTACTTCATGTGCTTATATCTTAAATATTGAAATGCCTATTTATCCTTCTCGTAATTCACATGTATATTTATATATGTATGCTTCTACTTATGTATTTATGTTTATGTATGTTATTTGTGATATGGTTGGGAGAACCCGGAGTTACTACCCACTGACTGTGGCGTTCATGTTTTCATGGATAAACAGGTTGCTTGGATGGATTTTGCTTGTTGTTTCTGGGTTCGGGTGTGAGCTAGCGGGCGTTGGCCTTGACGATTCACCCCTAGACGTTTCTTAGATAGTTTGATAATAACTTTATGTTTGATCACGTTTTGAGAGACTACGTCTCTTTGTAGTATATTATATTTTAGTTTGTATTTATTTGACATTCCTCGTACTTTTATTTTGGCATGTAAAAGGTTTTAAAAATACCGTATTTTCCGCTATATAAATCGCATGCTTGTTATGTTTTATTTCCGCTGTCGCGAGGGTTGTCACAGTTGGTATCACAGCCTATGACGCTCCCGACGCAGACACGTGAACCCTAAACTTAGATTAGTTGACCTTGAAATAATAAACGAGAGATGGGTAGAAATTAAGGACTTTAATTGGTAGTCTCTTTATTTATGCTAAGTGTTAGGATTAACTCCATTTGTTTTTGTCTCTTATGAAGATGGTTAGACCTCGACTAGTAAAGAATGTCATGCTAGAAGCTCTTACGCAAGTTCTAAAGAATCAACAAGATGCGGTAAATGCTCACGCCGACCAAGTCCCTCCTCGTAGAGAAGACAATCACCAAGGAGGCTATGCTTGGGTGGCTAGCCAAATTTTTAGGAGCAAGATCACGCCGTATGGTGGAGAACCGGACCCTACCGAGCTTTTGGAGTGGTTTCGGGAGATGGAAAAGCAATTCGACTTGTACCAAGTCCGTGAAGAGGACAAGGTGATGATTGCTAAGCACTTTCTTGTGAGGGAAGCCGACAATTGGTGGGCGATTACTAATCCTACCGCTACTCTTGAAGCCAATTTCAATTAGGAATGTTTCAAGGCTCTTGTGGAAGGCCGATTTTATCCCAAGGAGCTCAAGAAACAAAGGCTCAAGGAATTCATTGATTTCAAGCAAGGTGACTTGACGGCTCAAGACTTCACCACTCAATTCAACAAGCGTGCTCACTTTGCACCAAGGCTCATCAAGGATGATGAAGACCGAGCTTTTTACTACCGTAATAAGCTTAGTGCTTTGCTCCAAAGCAAAGTAAGGAGGAATTCTACCTCTTTTGGAGAGATGTATGATGATGCCCTTTGGGCCGAGAACTCCATGAAGGCCATCAAGGATGAAGCTATGATGAAGAGTCCCCCTCCTTCCTTCGCACATAGGCCAAAGTTCTTTGGGAAAAGTTCGTTTACTCCCTCATCTTCCAATGCCTATGCCAACAAGAGGAGATTCAACCCTCCTCCAAATGCAAATCCAAGTACTCCTTTCATTCCCCGAGCTACTTCTAACGTGGCTCATAGGCCCTATGCTTCCCTCAAGCTCAAGGTCGCTTATGTAACCGTTGTAGACAACCACACCACCCCGGTGTAACATGTTTCAACCGACCATATGTTTGCTTCTTTTGCCAAAAGACGGGTCACCGTTATGATGATTGCCTCGATCGGAAGTTTCCCCCTCCAATTGCCAAACCCAAGGGATCTATCTTCGTTCTAAGCCGAGCCGAAGCCGATGCTTATCCGGAGATAATTACGGGTATGTTCTCAATCTTAGAGCAACCGTGTCTTATTCTATTTGATACCGGTGCTTCTATGTCCTTTGTGTCTTCAACTTATGTTGATAAGTTAACTATCGAGCCTACTTCTAGTGAGGATACTCCCATACCCTTAGCATCCGAAGAACTTATCTCATGTTCCACTCTTTACCCTAATGTTCCTATTTCTAATGCGGGTACTATCTTTCCCGCTAATCTCCTTAAATTTTCTCTAAGAGAGTTCGATGTAATTCTAGGTATTGAATGGTTAGCGTTATACCATGCTAGATTCGAGTGTAGAGATCAAAAGATTTATTTAAAGAGTCCTTTAGGAGTTAGAATAACTTATATGGGATCTCATTCTCGAATGGGTGTGTCTTTGATTTCCGCAATGAAGTTGGTGAGTTTGGTAAGAAAGGGTCACCAAGCGTTCTTGTGTATTGTGACTTCTACAACTACCTCCTTGCCAAATATTGAAGATGTACCTATAGTTCGTGATTTTGTTGATGTATTCCACGAAGACTTGCCCGGGAACCCTCCCGAGCGTGATGTTGAGTTTTCCATTGATCTTGTACCTAGATCCAGACCCATAGCTAAAGCTCCATACCGTATGGCTCCAACCGAGTTGAAAGAGTTAAGGAAGCAACTTGATGATATGATTGAAAAAGGTTTCATTTGACCGAGTGCCTCGGCTTGGGGTGCTCCCGTTCTCTTTGTGAAGAAGAAAGATGGTTCCATGAGACTTTGTATTGACTACTGTGAGTTGAACCGAATTACAATCAAGAATAAATATCCTTTGCCAAGGATTGAAGATTTGTTCGATCAACTAAAGGGTGCTTCAACTTTTTCCAAGATTGATTTGAGATCCAGATATCACCAAATTCCCGTTCGTGATGTCGATATACCGAAGACCGCTTTTAGTACAAGATATGGTCACTTTGAGTTCAAGGTGATGCCATTTGGTTGGACTAATGCTCCCGCTATTTTTATGGATCAAATGAACCGCACATTTAGTGAGTATCATGACAAGTGTGTAGTGGTGTTCATTGACGACATGCTTATTTTCTCCAAGACCAAAGAGGAGCATGCTATTCATCTTAGGACTATTTTGAGTGTCCTTCGTCGTTAGAAGTGGTTTGCCAAATTCTCCAAGTGTGAATTTTGGTTACCTAAAGTGTCCTTTCTTGGACATGTAATTTCTAAAGAAGGTGTGATGGTAGACCCATCTAAAATAGAAGCTGTGGTGGATTGGAAGAGTCCGACCGATGTTAGAGAAGTCCAAAGTTTTCTTGGTTTAGCTGGTTATTACTGTCGATTTGTTAAAGATTTCTCAAAGCTTGCTAGACCGATGACTCAATTATTGAAGAAAGAAACCAAGTTCGTATGCAATGAAGCTTGTGAAGCCGCTTTTCAAGAGTTAAAGAAAAGGTTGACTACCGCTCCAGTGTTGACTTTACCTGAAGATGGTGTACATTTTGATGTCTATTGTGATGCTTCCTGTTGGAGTAAGTGTCCTCCACAAATAGTACATTTATATAATAAATCTCATTTGGAATATACGTGGCATGATTAGTATATTTTGATACTCCACGTCAGTTGATTAACGTAAATCGGTAACGCTCGGCTGACTAGAGTTTGACGTTATTGTCGTATGACGGCGGTGATCTACTGATCCCTTTAGGTCACACCTATAGGATGAGACCCAAATAGAAAACTAATTATTTGTATACGATACAGTTTAATTAGTCCCTTACATATATTTGATATATGTTTAGTTATGTGAGCTAATTATTAGATATTGAGTTAAGAACTCGAGCAAATTAATTTTATTGCTCAATTATACGATAATTGATTGATAAAATTTTACGTCTTATTTTAATACGATTAAATAAGATTTATTTTAGTGATTAATCGTTAATTCTTTAAATTAGTTGAGGTTATGTATATATTTTGAGGTAGAGGTAATTAGTTAATTATATTTACAAGGAGTTGTAAAATAAATTAACTGGGCATTGTGGAATCCATTATATATTGATATAATGGTAAAATATCACTTAAACGTTAAGTACATATTGTTTATTAATATATGTCATATAATTGTTATATGATCAAATTAACACTTAATTATATAAGATGATTAAACATATGATTATAAGTATTTGTGGGAAAAATATCAAAAATCAAAATGGACCATAGTACTCTAGTGGAGGCCGGATTCCATGTAGTGTAAGCAATAATGTTTGTTCATTTCTTGTAACACACTACAACATATTGATTATGACATGTTATGACATGAACATGATCATTTTTATGTCCTACACTCTACCACTTTTCATGTGATTAAAATAAGCAAAATATTGGCTCATTTTTGAGCTTCTTGACCGGCCATGTGCCTACATAAGGGCATTTTGGTTGTTCAATTCATTTGCTCATTTTTCCACTTGTTTTAGATATCTCTCTAAAATCGTCAACTTCTCTCTAAACTCTCACATGCATGCTAATATTCATATCATATTACTAGTGTAGTAATACAATAATATTAGTAGTATTTGTCTTACTTATTATCTAGTTAATAATAAGGTAAGATTATTTGGGTTTAATCTTGGGTGCAACAAGAAGGAGACCTTCTACTTTGGAGGTTGTTTTATGGAGGATCATCCATTAATTTTATGCTCAAGAACAATAAGAAGGAGTTCTTGTTTTGCCCATATTGAACCAAAAATTTCTCATTGTAAGGAAATTTCTTCTTATCTTTATATTTATGCTTTTATATTTGCATGCATGATAAGTAGACCCTAAATCATTAAGTTAATGTAATTTAATGAACTAATTAGAGGAGTCTAATTAGAGGTCTAGGACTTTCATGTGGTATCAGAGCTCAATTGTTACATGCATGTCGATTTTAAGCATTAAAATCGAGTTATACGATAACTTGGGTAAAATTGAAAATTTGTGTTAAAAATTGGTTTGCACAAAATTTTTGATTTGCATGCATACCTACTGACCTCAAAATGGTTGTGGTCAAATTTGGTGATTTTGGGGATTAATTTGCTATTTATTTAGATTTATGGCCTTTAAATCATGTTAATATGCATGTTTTATGTTAAAAGTTAACTAAAAATAGTTGCATGTTGATTCTGGCCATGAATTTTTATATGATCTCACATGCATGTTGTACATACTCTATGTAAAATTTCGTGACTTTTAATTAAGTTTTGCATGATTATTGATTTTTATAAGATAAAAGTCAATAAAGTGAGATTATTATGATCATAAAATGGAAACGTCCTTTTATGGTCTTGACAATTTTTGGTACATTTTATAATCTGATTTATATCATCTTGGTGAAATTTTATAATTTTTTTCACTATTTTACTATATTTAATGGTTTTTATTTGATAAAATTGTTGAATATTAAGTTATTTGTTCATAACATTTATTCAAATTTTTTGGGCAAATGTTTCTGGTTTTTAGAGTTCCTGGAAATGTTCCAGAATGTACAAAATTTTTGGTTTCAAATTTTTATAAGTTTTATATTTTATTTTGGGTTTATTTCATAAATGTTATGATTAAACCTTTATATTTAGCAAATACGATCAATTCGAACTAATTAAATACAAACAAAGTTCGTGGGGACTAATTTTGAGTTCTAAATCAGTTTAGATAATTAGTTTGAGCTTAAATATGATTTAAGTGTTGATTAGTGATTTTTAATGGTTAAAAATTGATAAAATCCATAAAACCGAGCTAGAATGAGCATGATAAGTATCAAGGGCGATTTTGGCATATTTTTTTCAGCATTTTTATTTATGTTGTTATGGTTAAATGAATGAATGTCATTTGTTTAAATTTTAATGCAAGTTGTACCTAGTATGGTCTACATTATTTTAATTGGTATTACCCGTAATGTAAGGGAATACTGATTCGGTTGTAATTTTATTTGCGATCTCGTATCGCCGTTTGTAATAATTTAATTTCATTTTCTAGATCAAATGTATAATAGCAATTTTATTTGTATCTTTTGTAATTAATTATTATGAAGACGGAGACTCCCGAAGTCGGTGTTCCAAAAGACGGTGCCTTTTTGAAGTATGTTCAATGAAGAGGCAAGGGGCCAAGGAGTTGTTTTCCGATTTTGTAATCGTCTAGTTAATTAGATTAGCTAGGTGGCCATACTAGGATTTATTATTTGCTTGCTTTATGTTTTTTCGTTCATGCCAAAATCGCCAACATGCATTTTTATTTCTCGATTGTCAATTCAAAGTTATTCAAAATTCA